>OU342744.1:151986776-152019012 GCA_910589775.1 Avena eriantha
ACCACAGCTAGAGTCATTGCATGTGTGGTCTTCTCACAAACCACACATGGATCCACCTGTGTCATTGCATGTGTGTTCTTTCCACAGACCACACATGCATCCACCAGTGTCATTGCATGTGTGTTCTTCCCACAGACCACACATGGATCCACCAGAGTCATTGCATGTGTGTTCTTCCCATGAACCACACATGGATACACCAGTGTCATTGCATGTCTGCTCTTTTCATGAACCACAGCTAGAGTCATTGCATGTGTGTTCTTCTCACAAACCACATATCCACCAGTGTCATTACATGTGTGTTCTTCCCATGAACCACACATTGATCCACCAGTGTTAGTGCATGTGTGTTCTTCCCACAGACCACACATGGATCCACCAGTGTCATTGCATGTGTGTTCTTCCCACAGACCACACATGGATCCACCCACTGTCATTGCATGTGTGTTCTTCCCACAGACCACACATGGATCCACCCGATTCATTGCATGTGTGTTCTTCCCATGAACCACACATGGATCCACCAGTGTCATTGCATGTCTGCTCTTTTCATGAACCACAGCTAGAGTCCTTGCATGTGTGTTCTTCTCACAAACCACATATCACCGGTGTCATTGCATGTGTGTTCTTCCCATGAACCACACATGGATCCACCAGTGTTAGTGCATGTGTGTTCTTCCCACAGACCACACATGGATCCACCAGTGTCATTACATGTGTGTTCTTCCCATGAAGCACACATGGATCCGCCAGTGTCATTGTATGTCTGCTCTTCTCATGAACCACAACAAGAGACATTGCATGCGTGTTCTTCTCACAAACCATATCATGAACCACACCCAGTGTCATTGTATGTGTGTTATTCTCATTAACCACACATGGATCCACCGGTGTCATTGCATGTCTGCTCTTTTCATTAACCACAGCTAGAGTCATTGCATGTCTTTTCTTTTCACAAACCACATATCACCAGAGTCATTGCATGTGTGTTCTTCTCTCAAACCATATCATGAACCACACTCAGTGTCATTGCATGTGTGTTCTTCTCATTAACCACACATGGATCCACCGGTGTCATCGCATGTCTGCTCTTTTCATTAACCACAGCTAGAGTCATTACATGTCTGTTCTTTTCACAAACAACATATCACTAGAGTCATTGCATGTGTGTTCTTCTAACAAACCATATAATGAACCACACCCAGTGTCATTGCATGTGTGTTCTTCTCTTTAACCACACATGGATCCACCGGTGTCATCGCATGTCTGCTCTTTTCATTAACGACAGCTAGAGTCATTGCATGTGTGTTCTTCTCACAAACCACATATCACCGGTGTCATTGCATGTGTGTTCTCCCCATGAACCACACATGGATCCACCATTGTCATTGCATGTGTGTTATTCCCACATACCACACATGGATTCACCAGTGTCATTGCAGTGTGTTCTTCCCATGAACCACACATGGATCCACCAGTGTGATTGTATGTCTGCTCTTCCCATGAACCACAGCTAGAGTCATCACATGCGTGCTCTTTTCATGAACCATAGCTAGAGTCATTGCATGTGTGTTCTTCTTACAAACCATATCATGAACCACACCCAGTGTCATTGCATGAGTGTTCTTCTCATTAACCACACATGGATCCACTGGTGTCATTGCATGTCTGCTCTTCTCATTAAACACATCTAGAGTCATTGCATGTGCGTTCTTCTCACTTACCACATATCACCAGTGTCATTGCATGTGTGTTCTTCCCATGAACCACACATGGATCCACCAGTGTCATTGCATGTGTGTTATTCTTAGAAACCACACATGTATCCACCCAGTGTCATTGCATGTGTTTTCTTCCCATGAACCAAACATGGATCCACCAGTGTCATTGTATGTCTGCTCTTCTCATGAACCACAAATACAGTCATTGCATGTGTGTTCTTCTCACAAACCATATCATGAACCACACCAGTGTCATTGCATGTGTGTTCTTCTCATTAACCACACATGGATCCACCGGTGTCATCGCATGTCTGCTCTTTTCATTAACCACAGCTAGAGTCATTGCATGTCTGTTCTTTTCACAAACAACATATCACCAGTGTCATTGCATGTGTCTTCTTCCCACAGACCACACATGGATCCACCAGTGTCATTGCATGTGTGTTCTTCCCACAGACCACACATGGATCCACCCAGTGTCATTGCATGTGTGTTCTTCTCATCAACCACAGCTAGAGTCATTGCATGCGTGTTCTTCTCCCAAACCATATCATGAACCACACCCAGTGTCATTGCATGTGTTTTCTTCTCATTAACCACACATGGATCCACCGGTGTCATTGCATGTATGCTCTTTAAATTAACCACAGCTAGAGTCATTGCAAGTCTGTTCTTTTCACAAACCACATATCACCAGAGTCATTGCATGTGTGTTCTTCTCACAAACCATATCATGAACCACACCTAGTGTCATTGCATGTGTGTTCTTCTCATTAATCACACATGGATCCACCGGTGTCATCGCATGTCTGCTCTTTTCATTAACCACAGCTGGAGTCATTGCATGTATGGTCTTCTCACAAACCACACATGGATCCACCTGTGTCATTGCATGTGTGTTCTTTCCACAGACCACACATGGATCCACCAGTGTCATTGCATGTGTGTTCTTCCCACAGACCACACATGGATCCACCAGAGTCATTGCATGTGTGTTCTTCCCACAGACCACACATGGATCCACAAGTGTCATTGCATGTCTGCTCTTTTCGTGAACCGCAGCTAGAGTCATTGCATGTGTGTTCTTCTCACAAACCACATATCCACTAGTGTCGTTGCATGTGTGTTCTTCCCATGAACCACACATGGATCCACCAGTTTCATTGCATGTGTGTTATTCTCACAAACCACGTAAGGATCCACCGGTGTAATTTCATGTGTGTTCCTCTCATAGACCACACATGGATCCACCGGTGGCATCGCATGTCTGCTCTTTTCATGAACCATAGTTAGAGTCATCGCATGTCTGCTCTTTTCATGAACCATAGCTAGAGTCATTGCATGTGTGGTATTCTCACAAACCACACATGGATCCACCTGTGTCATTGCATGTGTGTTCTTTCCACAGAGCACACATGAATCCACCAGTGTCATTGCATGTGTGTTCTTCCCACAGACCACACATGGATCCACCTAGTGTCATTGCATGTGTGTTCTTCCCACAGACCACACATGGATCCACCAGAGTCATTGCATGTGTGTTCTTCCCATGAACCACACATGGATACACCAGTGTCATTGCATGTCTGCTCTTTTCATGAACCACAACTAGAGTCATTGCATGTGTGTTCTTCTCACAAACCACATATCCACCAGTGTCATTACATGTGTGTTCTTCCCATGAACCACACATGGATCCACTAGTGTTAGTGCATGTGTGTTCTTCCCACAGACCACACATGGATCCACCAGTGTCATTGCATGTGTGTTCTTCCCACAGACCACACATGGATCCACCCCGTGTCATTGCATGTGTGTTCTTCCCACATACCACACATGGATCCACCATAGTCTTTGCATGTGTGTTCTTCCCATGAACCACACATGGATCCACCAGTGTCATTGCATGTCTGCTCTTTTCATGAACCACAGCTAGAGTCATTGAATGTGTGTTCTTCCCATGAACAACACATGGATCCACCAGTGTCATTGCATGTGTATTCTTCCCACAGACCACACATGGATCCACCAGTGTCATTGCATGTGTGTTCTTCCGATGAACCACACATGGATCCACCAGTGTCATTGTATGTCTGCTCTTCCCATGAACCACAGCTAGAGTCATCGCATGCGTGCTCTTTTCATGAACCACAGCTAGAGTCATTGCATGTGTGTTCTTCTTGCAAACCATATCATGAACCACACCCACTGTCATTGCATGTGTGTTCTTCTCATTAACCACACATGGATCCACCGGTGTCACTGAATGTCTGCTCTTCTCATTAACCACAGCTAGAGTCATTGCGTGTCTGTTCTTTTCACAAACCACATATCACCAGAGTCATTGCATGTGTGTTCTTCCCATGAACCACACATTGATCCACCAGTGTCATTGCATGTGTGTTCTTCTCACAAACCACACATGGATCCACCTAGTGTCATTGCATGTGTGTTCTTCCCATGAACCACACATGGATCCACCAATGTGATGGCATGTCTGCTCTTTTTATGAACCACAGCTAGAGTCATTGCATGTGTATTCTTCTCACAGACCACATATCACCAGTGTCATTGCATATGTGTTCTTCCCACAGACCACACATGGATCCACCAGTGTCATTGCATGTGTGTTATTCTCACAAACCATGTAAGGATGCACCGGTGTAATTGCATGTGTGTTCCTCTCACAAACCACACATGGATCCACCTGTGTCATTGCATGTGTGTTCTTTCCACAGACCACACATGAATCCACCAGTGTCATTGCATGTGTGTTCTTCCCATAGACCACACATGGATCCACCAGAGTCATTGCATGTGTGTTCTTCCCATGAACCACACATGGATACACCAGTGTCATTGCATGTCTGCTCTTTTCATGAACCACAGCTAGAGTCATTGCATGTGTGTTCTTCTCACAGACCACATATCACCAGTGTCATTGCATATGTCTTCTTCCCACAGACCACACATGGATCCACCAGTGTCATTGCATGTGTGTTCTTCCCATGAACCACACATGGATCCACCAGTGTCATTGTATGTTTGCTCTTCTCATGAACCACAACTAGAGTCATTGCATGCGGGTTCTTCTCACAAACCATATCATGAACCACACCCAGTGATGGGGATATGCCTAAGGGGGTATACTCAGCAGTGGTTTTTGAGTGGGCCAGAAGGCCCGCGAGTACACCTGAAGGACAGCGACTGGACTTCGGGGAAGAAAGAGGCCCATCGACTGGCGACTAGAAGCCCAGGAGTGTAGCAGAGGACCAGTCAGATTAGGTCAAAGGCTCCCGGATCCTTATCTTGTTCGGGGGCAACTTGTAAATCTTGGGAGGTGCTTCATATATAAACCTCCCTAGGGTATAGTAGAGAGGCACGTTCCATCATACACCCCTTCAAGTGACTCGCCGCCCAGCCACCAAGCTCGCCACCCTTGTAACTCGCTTTCTCATAATCTAACCTAGCAGGAGTAGGTCTTTACCCTCCGGGGGGCCGAACCTGGGTAAACCCTTGTGCACCTGCCCCCATCTCGCACCGCAGATGGCTGCCAACTCTTCCTCACGAAACTCTCAATCGCCGCCTATGGCAGCGACTGCCGTGGCCATTTCCACGACAGTGGCGCCCACCGTGGGACATAGTGGGACTGGCCTGAGTTCTACGGCGAGACCCTACTCGCCGATCGAGCGGCCGCTCGCCACCGGCCGCATGATCGCTTTCGACGGGATCCTGTAGATCCTACCCAATAGCTACATCCCGGCGTCGCGCCCGATCACACATGCCGCGGTGATGCCGATCGGCTCCATCAACCTCTTCATCGGCTTTACCAGCATGGTCGACCCAGCCGCGACCATGATCGTCTGCGGATCGCCTCCACACCGCGATCTGCTCTCGGAGGAGCAGGTCCGTTCCATCAGGGGCCTCGTCACCAAGTACGACTCGGCCGCTAGCGACGCGGTCGAGACCAACATCGCCACCAACAACGACGCCCTAAACGACGATGCCGACTCTGCGACCCCCGCATCGGCCAACGGATCCATCACCGCCGCGTCACGGGAGGACTCCAACACACGAGTCTCCAACCCCGAAGATTTCGAGGATCCCTCCATACTGGGGATCTTCGACTCTGACTCCGGCTTGGAATCCCCCGAGGATCTTCGCGCCAGATCCAATCGCTTCAACGCGATTTACATGGCGGGAAGCACGTCCGCCCCGCCAGATCCATTCTCCACGCCGATTCCGCCGACCGCGACGGCCACGGAGGTGGAACAAGCCCGCCTGCGGCTCCAGGAGGCGCAGCGCAACGAACTCGCCGAGCGCGAGAAATACCGCCTCGAACGAGAGGCGGCGAATGAGCTGTCACTCTATCACCAGCGCCGCATCAGGACCCGCCTGAACCCCGACGTTCAGGGCCACGTCCTGAACTTCAACGAAGAGGGTGACCCCACACGCGCCGCCGAGCGCGAACACGGCGAGAATGCGCCGCCAGGAGGAGGCAACCCTGCAAGACCACCACCTAGAGCACCGGCGAATGGGGCCCCTCCACCACCCATGGGCCGTGCGCCCCCACCCGACCAACCACGCATCATCATCTCGCCTCAAGCCCGGTACTCCAACGGGCTACCACTATACTCTACCCCGATAGACAACGTCGTCGCGGCCGACGCTGCAATCGCCAACCTCGATGTCGAAGGCGACGGCGCGCTACAGATCCAGTACGCCAAAGCCCTACTCGTCAGGGCCGTCGAGAACCAAGCCACGGGAGTAGATCCGCGTGGGCGGATGTATTCCCGCTCGTCAGCAAGCAGGGCGGCATCGAGCAGCCACCCAACCGTGGCCAACGTGATAGTTTGCCCACCACCCCAACCACTAGCAAACCAACCGCGAGCCGCCAACCCCGCGTTGTCGACCAACGAGCCGCGACCTGCGAACAACACCGTCGCTGCAAACGGGCAACCACTCGATGCCCGAACGCACATCATCAACAATCAGGCGTGGCGGTCACGCCAGCCCTACGACTTGCGACACACCCTCACCAACCGCGACGACCTGGAGCCAAGAGGCTCACTCAGTCGAGTCGGACCACAATGCTCTGGACCCATGATCCGCGGGGAAAAATACCCCGCCAACTTCAAGGCCCCTAAGGAGATCGAGAAATACGACCCGACGTATGACCCCGCCGTCTGGCTGGACACATATCTCATGGCAATGGGGATCGCAGGCCACACCGACCTGCTCGCCGCTCGCTACCTCCCCCTGATGATGGAGAGTGCGACCCAGCAATGGATCAATACGCTACCCACCGATAGCATCGACTCCTGGGAAGAAATGCGGGACGCCTTCGTCAGGCACTTCGAGGGTTCCTACACCCGCGCCACCACCATCTAGGACCTGGAGCGATGTATCCAGGGACAACGCGAGTCGACCCGCTGGTGGATCCAAAGGTGGCAAGAGCTGTGGATAAACGCCTCCGGCATCCACCCAGACACGGCGATACACTGCTTCAAAACGCGTGCCGATACGAACCTCTGGTCGCCAAGATCAAGAGGGTCTACCGGACGCTCGACAACATTCCCGACCTCCTCGAGATCTCCAAGCGCTACGCGGAGGAAGATCCCAACCAAGACTCCGACGACGAGTCGGGAGGAAGACGGCGCACCAGCATCCATGACAGCGGGCGACTACGCGACATGCGCTATAGCAACACCCGCATCACCGGCAAGCGCCGGACCGATGGGCGAGTCGACTTCGTCGCCAACGCCGGCTACGGTCAACGCGACTCCAAGAACTACCGCCGCGACAGAGGAAACTACCGCGATAGCGGGAACTACCGCGCCAACAACGTGACGAGGCCGAAATTCAACCCCGCTGCCCTGCTTAATCAGCCCTGCATCTACCACAGCAGGGAAGGAAAACCAGCCACCCACACCACCGCCGACTGCCACTCTCTCAAAGAGATCGAGAAGGTAAGACGTGCAAGGGAGGACCCCAACAACAACCAACCGCGGGACAACGGGAACGGCGGTGGCTTCGGAACCGCTGTCGGGTCGCTCCATACCTTCACCAGGCTCGGCACCAAGCGTGAGAAGAAGGTACTCGCCCGCGCGGTTGCCGTCAATGCGGTGACGCAAGTCGACATCCCCCGCTTCCTAAACTGGTCCGAGCAAAGCATCACCTGGAGTCGCCAGGACCACGCGCCAAGAATCGAGTATCCAGGGCGAGTCGCCCTGGTGGTCAGGCCAAAGGTGGCCGACTACTGGCTGCCCAAGACACTGATGGACGGTGGGAGCTCCATCAACATCCTATACCTCAACACCTTCAAAAGGCAACAGCTCCCAGAAACAGCCATCGAGCCAACACTGACGACCTTCCACGGCATCGTCCCCGGTCGGAAGGCGTACCCGATTGGAAAGGTGACGCTGCCAGTCACCTTCGGCACCCCGGCAAACTTTCGCACGGAGAGGATCGTCTTCGAATTAGTAAACTTCCGCAGCCCCTACCACTGCGTCCTGGGCCGCCAAGCATTTGCAAAGTTCATGGCGACCCCACACTACGCCTACAACATGATGAAGCTCCCCGGGCCGAGCGGCATCATCACCGTCCACGGCGACCCCGATATGGCCGTGGAATGCGAGGAAAAGGGCGCCGAGCTCGCCGACACCGTCATCGCCGTGGAGACTGACCACGCGGAGGAGCTCGCGAAATACGCAGGCAACATCAACAAGGACGATCCCACCATCCTGAAAAAACCAATCGCCGCGAACTCAACGTTCGAGGCGACCACGCACACCCGCACCGTCGAGCTCATCCTAGGCGACTCTAGCCAGACGGTCACCATCGGGGCACATATGAGCCCCGCATAGGAACGCGCGCTCATCGGGTTCCTCCGTGAGAACCGCGACATCTTCGCATGGAAGCCATCTGACATGCCAGGTATCCCGAGGGAACTCGCTGAGCACAAACTCAATGCCGACCCCAAAGTGCGACCAGTAAAACAGTCGCTACGGCCCTTCAACCAGATCAAGATGGCGGTCGAAGACGAAGAGAAGACGGCGTTCATCACGCCATTCGGCGCATTCCGCTACACGGCCATGATATTTGGCCTCAAGAACGCAGGCGCCACATATCAGAGGTGCATGCAGGAGTGTCTAGCGAGCCAAATTGGCTACAACATCCATGTATACATAGACGACGTGGTGGTCAAATCCACCTGCCAGGACGATCTACTCGCCGACCTAAAGGAAACCTTCGCAAATCTACGGAGGTACAACATCAAGCTGAACCCCGGAAAATGCACCTTCGGCGTACCCACTGGACAACTTCCGGGGTACGTAGTTCCAAGAGAGGCATTGAGGCCAACCCCACCAAGATCAACACCATCGCGCAACTCGGGAAACCTGAGTGCCTGCGCGACATCCAAAAGTTGGCAGGGCGAGTCACGGTTCTCAGTCGCATCATCCCCCGACTAGGCGAGAAGGCAATGACCCTATACCGCCTGATGCGCAAGAACCCAACGTTTCAATGGGACGCAGAGGCTGCCAACGCACTGAAAGCACTCAAAGAAGTGCTACTCGCGGCACCACTACTCGCTGCGCCACTCGACAGAGAGCCAATGCTCGTCTACGTTGCGGCCTCCAATCGGGTCATCAGCGCCGTGATGGTCGTCGAACGACCAGAAGAGGGCAAGGAGCACCCCATACAGCGCCCAGTATACTACATCAGCGAAGTCTTAACAGACTCACGACAGCGCTACCCGCAATACCAAAAACTGGTGTACACGATATTCCAGGCACAGCGGCGACTCCCACACTACTTCAAGGAGCACCCAATAACGGTGGTATCCTCCACGCCCCTGCAAGACATCATACGCAATCGCGATGCGACTGGGTGAGTCGCCAAGTGAGCCATCGAGATCGGCGTCCACAACATCAAATACGAGCCCCGAAAAGTGATCAAGTCGCAGGCCCTGGCCGATTTCCTCGCCGACTGGGAAGAGGCACAGCAGCCAGAGAAGCTCCCATACCTCCATTACTGGTCCCCCCACTTCGACGGCTCCAAGAACGCCGACGGCGCAAGGGCTGGGGTCATACTGACCTCCCCCAAAGGAGACAAGCTCTGCTACATGCTCCACCTCAACTTCACACCCTGCACCAACAACATGGCGGAATACGAGGCCCTCCTCCACGGCATGAGAGCCGCCAAGGAGATGAACATCAATCGCCTACGATGCTACGGCAACTCCGACCTAGTCGCCGGCCAAGTGGCCGGGACATGCGACACTATTTCCCCAACAATGATAGCATACCGCCAGGCTATCGACCAACTGGGAGGACACTTCGACGGCTACTCCGTCGAGTGGATCGACAGGCGTAAAAACAAGGAGGCAGACGCACTTTCCCGCATCGGGTTGGCTCGACAGACGCCACCAGTAGGCGTCTTCCTCGACATCATCCACAAGCCCTCCATCAGCCCACCAAAGGAGATCGACGTCGGGATCCCACTACAACCAGAACCGGCCTTAGTCGCCATGGTTGTAGAACCTAGCGACTAGACAGCACCATACGTTGCCTTCCTGGAACACAAACTCCTACCGAGCAGCGAGACAGAGGCGTGAATGATCGTACGCCGCTGCAAATCCTTCGTCATCATCAACGGCGAGCTCCACAAGCGCAGCATGACCGGCGTGTTCCAGCGCTGCGTACAGCCAGAGGAAGGCCGCAAGATCCTCCAGGACATCCACGCCGGCGACTGTGGCCATCACGCCGGCGCCAAGTCGCTAGTCACCAAGGCCATGCGGCACGGCTTCTACTGGCTCACCGCACACGCCGATGCCACCGACGTTGTTCGAAGATGCGTCGGATGCCAGAAGTACGCCAACCAGATGCACCTTCCTGGTTCGGCGCTCAAGACAATCCCCATCACGTGGCCATTCGCCGTATGGGGCATGGACATGGTCGGCCCGTTCAAGAAGGCCCCATCAGGCTTCACTCACCTCTTGGTCGCAGTCGACAAGTTCACCAAATGGGTGGAGGCCAAGCCGATCAAGAAGTGCGATGGCAAGACGGCTACCAAGTTCCTCCGCGAACTCATCTACCGGTACGGCTACCCACACAGCATCATCACAGACAAAGGCACCAACTTCGCCAAGGGGGCCATGGCGGAATTATGTGAGGAGCACGGCATACGACTCGACCTCGCATTGATCGCCCACCCAGAGTCAAACGGCCAAGCAGAACGCGCCAACCAGAGCGTCCTCCATGGTCTCAAGCCACGACTATAGGTGCCCCTAGAGCGCACCCCAGGATGCTGGGTCGACGAGCTCCCCTCTGTGATATGGGGGATCCGTACCTCCGTCAACCGATCAACAGGATTCACGCCTTTCTTCATGGTGTACGGCGCTGAAGCCGTAATGCCAACAGACCTGGAGCACGACTCCCCTCGAGTCGCCAACTACGTCGAGGCAGCCAACAAAACCGCCCGCCAAGACAGCGTTGATCAACTCGGCGAAGCACGCGACCTGGCTCGCTCCCGCACCGCCATATACCAGCAGGGACTTCGCCGCTATCACAGCCGCCGAGTGCGCACTCGCACCTTCCAGGAAGGCGACCTGGTCCTACGACTGGTCCAGGATAAAAAAGGTCATGCACAAGCTATCCCCCCCATGGGAGGGGCCATTCGCCATAGGCCGAGTCCTTGGCAACGACGCTTACTACCTCATCGACATACGGGGTGACGGCCAACTGGAGGTCGGGAGGCCATGGAATATAAACCTCCTCAGAAAGTTCTATACTTAGAACCTCACACTGTACTCCATCGGCATATATAATGAAATTCATTCGGATCGCACAAATTGTGTCCACTCGCCATATTCTTGTGCCACTCGCACTCGTACATACTAGCAATATGCTACCTACGGAAGTCAACCTCTGGTCGAGCGACCGGCACGGCCAAGTAGTGCGGCACAAGGGCACTGGAAAAAATCCGGGCCTTGGGTCATCCACGAAAAATGCCAACCCGGAGCCGCCATTGGAGTCGCCTAGCCTGACTGGCCCGCCGGGCCAATACATCCGACACATGCTTCTCACAGCGACCTGTCCCCCCACCCTCGCGCAAAGCGACTCGAACGGTTAAGTACCACGCACGGGGACTCTGCAAAAAGGGGACCCCACGCGGCTCGGGAACACACCAAGTAAGAGAGCTGCCTAGGGCTCGCCAAGCGACTGGCTCTCCGGGCCAGGGGAGGAGACGCGTTACAAACAACGCATTCTTAACCTGCAACAGGATCATGACAAATACGGTCTAGCACAATGCTCGGGGACTCGTTCACAAACGAACCTCACCCGCACTCGGGGACTCGCCGTTCAGAGGACGCGAGGGGCAAAAACAAATGCAAAAACAAGGCAAACACATAGAAATACATAGTCGAGTTATACCCCATTAAAGGGCGGACGCGCTCGGGGACTCGCTCAAATTGTCGAACAAAACACTTCTTTAATAAAACACAAGCCGACCAAGTCCCTACGGCACGGGTCACAAAAATCATACAAATGTTCGCCACCTGGCATCTATTACAACTTCTACATTTGCTCATTACACAGGCCCTGACGAAGAAGAAGCACCACCACCCTTGACGCGCACAAAGGGCTGCCACGGGTTCGTCGGATACGTGGTCAGCGACTTCGCCAATGACGACCGGAAGGGCTGCTCCGACTTCATGTCGTGGTGCTCCGGCTCGGGGTCGCCAGGCGCCAACACCGTCTCCTGGTACAGCAGCAGATCCCCCATCGCCAAGACACGATCAACATAAGGAGCGGCCTTCGCGGTCAGCTTCAGCACCTCCGACATCTCCACCGTACCGGTCGCCGAGGGATAGCCACTCGTGACATCGTCAAGGTCGAAGTCGTCGGGGAAATGCGCGAGACCCAAGCTCAACGCCGTGGCGGCCCCGCGTCTGAACGCCGATTGCGTCATCCAGTCCACAACCATGGGCACCTCCTCCAGATAGCGCCACACCTCCGTGAGCCCCCCAGGGATGACTTTGGTGGGAGACATGCCTTGGAGAGCCGCCTGGACACACAACGCCGAGGTTGTGGCCGCATTCACCACAGCAGTTACGCACTGCGAAGCAGTATAAGTCTGTACCACCGGGTCGCTTTGGCCTGCCACAGCTGCAAAGTCAGGTATCAGCGAAACAATGAAACCCCCAAAGCGGGGACCAGACAAAAGGCTAAAGCAATGACAGAAACTCACCAAGTAGCATACGGCAACTCTCCTTGACGTGCTTCTCCAAGGCGGCCTGGTCGCTATGTAGTCCCACGATGATGCAGTCCGCGGCTTTGCGTTCCTCTTCAGTGGCAGCGACGGCAGCCTTCGCCCGCTCTTCCGAAGAAACTGAGGCCGCCTTAGCATCCTCCAACTCCTTGACCAAGAAGGTCACTCGCTCATTCGCCGCGTCCAGCTCCGCGAGTGGGAGATAGCCCTCACGGGCCTTGGAGACTTCAGCCGGGAAACCGTCTGCAAGTGGAGATGTTAAAGTATCGCATAAAATCAGCTCACAACAAGCAAAGAAAGAACAACACCAAACACTCACCGATACTCTCCTGAAGCTGCCGGTTAACCTCCCGTGCCTCGCGCAAGTCACGTTCCAGGTGCTCTCGCGCAGCCTGCTGATCAGTCGACTCCCGCTGCAACCCCTGCAAAACAACAAGACCAGCTAAGCATCGGGAGGAAAATTATCACCAGTTTCAAGTCATTGAAATTCAGCGACCAGGAACTCGGGGACTGGAGAAGGAAGAAAAAACAAGACCAGTTCCCAGTCGCTGCGATGCAACGACTAGGAACTCGGGGACTAGAGAATACAGGAAGATAAAGACAATTCCCAACCGCTGAAATTCAGCAACTAGGAATTCGGGGACTAGACATACCTGAATGGCAGCGCCGAGCATCTTGTGAAGTTCAGCAGCGTCAGTCGACGGGACCGTGAATGAGGTGCGCCCGCGGCGGGCCTCAACCTCCGCATCCATGATTTCTGGGAACTGCAGAGATTGCGCGTCCGCACCGACTGGAAACCCCCTCGCCATAAAGCGAGGGAATGTCGCCGACGCCCTAGCAGGGGCGCTGGCCGCCGGGGCCGGCACCTCCGGCGCGGATGCAGCCGGCGCTGGCTCCGATCGCGTCGCCGTCCCCTCTTCGACGAGCGGCGCAGAAATTGGCTCCGCGGCGTTTCCCCCGATCGCGGCGTCGTCAGCACCGTCCTTCTGTTTCTTCGCGACTTCAGCAACCACGACATCCTCGGAGGCCTTTCTCTTCCTAAGGAGATCACCTCCTCCCGTAGCAGTGGCCGGGGGAATCTTGGCCACTAAAGGGCGCCCAATCTTCTTAGCCCCCGACCTGCACGAACCCTTCTAATCAGCACAACCACGACACGAAAGATGCAAAGCAAATTGGGACAAGGAAGTGTAAACTTACTTGGCGACTGGAAGAACGCGAAGACCGGTACTGATATGGGCAGGCTTTTCCAACTCGGGACCAAGCTTGCGACTAAGCCCCCGCTTGAATACGTCTGAAGCCCACGAAACCGATGGCTTCCTTGATGACGAAGCCGCGGTCGCCGGGATCTCCGGCTCCGATGCCGCTGCCTCCGACGGCAATGGCGACTTGGGCGGCACCACGTCGATGGCTTCTTGGCTTGGGACCCCCGAGGTCGACGGCACGATTGAAGCCAGGGGCGCCTCTACCACCGCCTCCGTGTCCTCGCCCTCCAACCCCTTCGTCGGGATTGCAGCCCTCGGGACCTTGTGCGAGACTTCAGGAGACCCTTCGCCGTCGGAGTCGTCGTCCGACCCGAACACCACTGACGACCTGACTGGCGACGCGGGCCTCTTCGCCGGTGACCTGGGCCAGCGTGGGGGATTCGAAGGCGTGGCGGTGCGTCGGGATGTCTGCTCCTGTGCGACCTCGTCGCCTTCTTCGAACTCGTCCAGGCTGCGGCTCGCTTCGACCTCTCGCTGCTTCTGCATTCGGGTCTTGCGAGCCACAGGCGTTGGGGGAGCGACCTCTTCGTCTTCCCCATCGCTATCAGAAGGATTCCCCTCGAAATCTTCCTCCAGCTCCTGGGGGACTTCTTCATCGAGCGGAGGGAGCCAACCCTCCAATACCTGAAAAAGCTGAAAACTATTGCGAGTCAGAAACACAACGAGTGAAAAGAACAAAATTGGAATACGAACGGAGCGATTGGAAAGAAGACTTACTATAGGGGCTTCATTCTTCACGGGAGTATACGGGGCGACTCCGACCGCCGCACCCGTGAACTCCGCGTCGGTGATCTTCTTCAGGGCGGCCTTATAGTCTTCACTTCCCACGACTCCGTGATGGTGCGAGATGGATCAAGCTTCCCGCTGTACTCGTAAATCCAGCGTGGACGAGCCGCCAGCGGAACCAGGCGCCGCCCAAGCCAGCAATTGTAGAGGTTGATCGGAATCAACCCCTAGTCCTTCAGCTTCTGGATCTGGTCCATCATCTCTGCGACGGCCATCCGCTGATCTTCGGGGAGCTTCTTTGGCGCCAGTCGGCAGGGCTCGCTCCTCTCGGCAACGAATTCAGGGAGGGAAACCTCGCCGGAGGGAGTGGCTTCCTTGACGTAGAACCAACTTTTCTTCCACTCGCTGGCGGCCTTCTTCGGCAGGAGAAGCTTAACGAAGTTGGCCTTCGGATTCAACAGGAAGGTGACCCCGCCTACGGCCAGCATCAAGCCGCTGGACGCCTCGCGCCCGATGCGGCCGTGGAAGAGCTCCAGCCACAGCGGGAAGTAAGGCTTGTAGCCGAGGTAACACTCATAGAAGGCGACGAAGATCGCCAGCTGCTCGATGCTATGCAGACCAAGATCTGAGGGCTTGATCGCGTAGTACGCGCAAAAGCGGCGGACAAAGAGCGAAGTGGGGAACCCTAAGCCCCTCTCGAGATGGCTGGTGAAACAGATGAATTCGCCGGGCTGTGGCTTCGGCTCGGTCTCAGAAGAAGGGGGAACTCGCCAATTCCCCTTGCGAAGCACCCCAGTGTCCTCGAAGGATTTCAACTGGGCCGTGGAGCACTTGGATTTTCCCCACGGGCCTTTGGGAGGCGCCATTGAGTGGGAAGCGGAATCGCACGATGCGAGGAGGATAGGTCGGGAGCGAGCAGGAAGAGCAAATGAGGAAGGATGAAGAATGCAAAGCAGGATTGCGAAGCAGATCGATCACTCCCCTTATATGGGAAAGGTCACCTGCCAAAATCGGGATAGCCGTTACCCACGGTAATTGCGCCGTAGTTACCGTTGGAAGCTCCAACGGGTAGTTTGACTGAGGTTGGTGGTCCAACTTCGGTGATCCACTCGCTACCCGCCAATCTCTCATCTCGCCGAAATGACGACTGGGCAACGATGATGCTCATTAAAGTGACGAGTGGAGCTATGGAGAAATTCTCCTCGGCATTAATAGAGTCCATCGCCGATTCGACTGGGCGCCCAAATTGGGCTCGCCTACTTCAAGCACCAAAGAACGCCAACGCCTACATCAACAATGGCCTCGGGGACTACTGATGGGGATATGCCTAAGGGGGTATGCTCAGTAGTGGGTTTCGAGTGGGCCGGAAGGCCCGCGAGTACACCTGAAGGACAGCGACTAGACTTCGGGGAAGAAAGAGGCCCATCGACTGGCGACTAGAAGCCCAGGAGTGTAGCAGAGGACCAGTCGGATTAGGTCAAAGGCTCCCGGATCCTTATCTTGTTCGAGGGCAACTTGTAAATCCTGGGAGGTGCTTCATATATAAACCTCCCTAGGGTACAGTAGAGAGGCACGTTCCATCATACACCCCTTCAAGCGACCCGCCGCCCAGCCGCCGAGCTCGCCACCCTTGTAACTCGCTTTCTCATAATCTAACCTAGCAGGAGTAGGTCTTTACCTTCCGGGGGGCCGAACCTGGGTAAACCCTTGTGCACCTGCCCCCATCTCGCACCGCAGATGTCCGCCAACTCTTCCTCACGAAACTTTCAATCGCGGCCTATGGCAGCGACTGCCGTGGCCATTTCCACGACACCCAGTGTCATTGCATGTGTGTTCTTCTAATTAACCACACATGGATCCACTGGTGTCATCGCATGTGTGTTATTCTCACAAACCACGTAAGGATCCACCGGTGTAATTGCATGTGTGTTCCTCTCATATGCCACACATGAATCCGCCGGTGGCATCGCATGTCTACTCTTTTCACGGACCACAGTTAGACCACACATGGATACACCAGTGTCATTGCATGTCTGCTCTTTTCATGAACCACAGCTAGAGTCATTGCATGTGTGTTCTTCTCGCAAACCACATATCCACCAGTGTCATTGCATGTGTGTTCTTCCCATGAACCACACATGGATCCACCAGTGTCATTGCATGTGTGTTCTTCCCATGAACCACACATGGATCCACCAGTGTCATTGCATGTGTGTTCTTCCCACAGACCACACATGGATCCACCCAGTGTCATTGCATGTGTGTTCTTCCCACAGACCACACATGGATCCACCCACTGTCATTGCATGTGTGTTCTTCCCACAGACCACACATGGATCCACCAGAGTCATTGCATGTGTGTTCTTCCCATGAACCACAGCTAGAGGCATTGCATGTGTTTTCTTCTCACAAACCACATATCCACCAGTGTCATTGCATGTGTGTTCTTCCCATGAACCACACATGGATCCACCAGTGTCATTGCATGTGTGTTCTTCCCACAGACCACACATGGATCCACCAGTGTCATTGCATGTGTGTTCTTCCCACAGACCACACATGGATCCACCCAGTGTCCTTGCATCTGTGTTCTTCCCATGAACCACACATGGATCCACCAATGTCATTGCATGTCTGTTCTTTTCATGAACCACAGCTAGAGTCATTGCATGTGTGTTCTTCTCACAGACCACATATCACCAGTGTCATTGCATATGTGTTCTTCCCATCGACCACACATGGATCCACCAGTGTCATTGCATGTGTGTTCTTCCCATGAACCACACATGGATCCACCAGTGTCATTGTATGTCTGCTCTTCTCATGAACCACAACTAGAGTCATTGCATGCGTGTTCTTCTCACAAACCATATCATGAACCACACCCAATGTCATTGCATGTGTGTTCTTCTCATTAACCACACATGGATCCACTGGTGTCATCGCATGTCTGATCTTTTCATTAACCACAGCTAGAGTCATTGCATGTCAGTTCTTTTCACAAACCACATATCACCAGAGTCATTGCATGTGTGTTCTTCTCACAAACCATATCATGAACCACACCCAGTGTCATTGCATGTGTGTTCTTCTCATTAATCACACATGGATCCACCGGTGTCATCGCATGTCTGCTCTTTTCATTAACCACAGCTGGAGTCATTGCATGTTTGGTCTTCTCACAAACCAGACATGGATCCACCTGTGTCATTGCATGTGTGTTCTTTCCACAGACCACACATGGATCCACCAGTGTCATTGCATGTGTGTTCTTCCCACAGACCACACATGGATCCACCCAGTGTCATTGCATCTGTGTTCTTCCCATGAACCACACATGGATCCACCAATGTCATTGCATGTCTGTTCTTTTCATGAACCACAGCTAGAGTCATTGCATGTGTGTTCTTCTCACAGACCACATATCACCAGTGTCATTGCATATGTGTTCTTCCCATCGACCACACATCGATCCACCAGTGTCATTGCATGTGTGTTCTTCCCATGAACCACACATGGATCCACCAGTGTCATTGTATGTCTGCTCTTCTCATTAACCACAACTAGAGTCATTGCATGCGTGTTCTTCTCACAAACCATATCATGAACCACACCCAATGTCATTGCATGTGTGTTCTTCTCATTAACCACACATGGATCCACTGGTGTCATCGCATGTCTGATCTTTTCATTAACCACACCTAGAGTCATTGCATGTCTGTTCTTTTCACAAACCACATATCACCAGAGTCATTGCATGTGTGTTCTTCCCACAGACCACACATGGATCCACCCAGTGTCATGGCATGTGTGTTCTTCCCACGGACCACACATGGATCCACCAGAGTCATTGCATGTGTGTTCTTCCCATGAACCACAGATGGATCAACCAGTGTCATTGCATGTCTGCTCTTTTCATGAACCACAGCTAGAGTCATTGCATGTGTGTTCTTCTCACAAACCACATATCCACCAGTGTCGTTGCATGTGTGTTCTTCCCATGAACCACACATGGATCCACCAGTGTCATTGCATGTGTGTTATTCTCACAAACCACGTAAGGATCCACCGGTGTAATTGCATGTGTGTTCCTCTCATATGCCACACATGAATCCGCCGGTGGCATCGCATGTCTGCTCTTTTCATGGACCACAGTTAGACCACACATGGATACACCAGTGTCATTGCATGTCTGCTCTTTTCATGAACCACAGCTAGAGTCATTGCATGTGTGTTCTTCTCATGAACCACATATGCACCAGTGTCATTGGATGTGTGTTCTTCCCATGAACCACACATGGATCCACCAGTGTCATTGCATGTGTGTTCTTCCCACAGACCACACATGGATCCACCAGTGTCATTGCATGTGTGTTCTTCCGACAGACCACACATGGATCCACCCAGTGTCATTGCATGTGTGTTCTTCCCACAAAGCACACATGGATCCACCAGAGTCATTGCATGTGTGTTCTTCCCATGAACCACACATGGATCCACCAGTGTCATTGCATGTCTGCTCTTTTCATGAACCACAGCTAGAGTCATTGCATGTGTTTTCTTCTCACAAACCACATATCCACCAGTGTCATTGCATGTGTGTTCTTCCCATGAACCACACATGGATCCACCAGTGTCATTGCATGTGTGTTCTTCCCACAGACCACACATGGATCCACCAGTGTCATTGCATGTGTGTTCTTCCAACAGACCACACATGGATCCACCTAGTGTCATTGCATCTGTGTTCTTCCCATGAACCACACATGGATCCACCAAAGTCATTGCATGTCTGTTCTTTTCATGAACCACAGCTAGAGTCATTGCATGTGTGTTCTTCTCACAGACCACATATCACCAGTGTCATTGCATATGTGTTCTTCCCATAGACCACACATGGATCCACCAGTGTCATTGCATGTGTGTTCTTCCCATGAACCACACATGGATCCACCAGTGTCATTGTATGTATGCTCTTCTCATGAACCACAACTAGAGTCATTGCATGCGTGTTCTTCTCACAAACCATATCATGAACCACACCCAATGTCATTGCATGTGTGTTCTTCTCATTAACCACACATGGATCCACTGGTGTCATCGCATGTCTGATCTTTTCATTAACCACAGCTAGAGTCATTACATGTATGTTCTTTTCACAAACCACATATCACCAGAGTCTTGCATGTGTGTTCTTCCCACAGACCACACATGGATCCACCCAGTGGGATGGCATGTGTGTTCTTCCCACGGACCACACATGGATCCACCAGAGTCATTGCATGTGTGTTTTCCCATGAACCACAGATGGATCCACCAGTGTCATTGCATGTCTGCTCTTTTCATGAACCACAGCTAGAGTCATTGCATGTGTGTTCTTCTCACAAACCACATATCCACCAGTGTCGTTGCATGTGTGTTCTTCCCATGAACCACACATGGATCCACCAGTGTCATTGCATGTGTGTTATTCTCACAAACCACGTAAGGATCCACCGGTGTAATTGCATGTGTGTTCCTCTCATATGCCACACATTAATCCGCCGGTGGCATCGCATGTCTACTCTTTTCACGGATCACAGTTAGACCACACATGGATACACCAGTGTCATTGCATGTCTGCTCTTTTCATGAACCAGATCTAGAGTCATTGCATGTGTGTTGTTCTCACAAACCACATATCCACCAGTGTCATTGCATGTGTGTTCTTCCCATGAACCACACATGGATCCACCAGTGTCATTGCATGTGTGTTCTTCCCACAGACCACACATGGATCCACCAGTGTCATTGCATGTGTGTTCTTCCCACAGACCACACATGGATCCACCAGTGTCATTGCATGTGTGTTCTTCCCACAGACCACACATGAATCCACCCAGTGTCATTGCATGTGTGTTCTTCCCACAGACCACACATGGATCCACCAGAGTCATTGCATGTGTGTTCTTTCCATGAACCACACATGGATCCACAAGTGTCATTGCATGTCTGCTCTTTTCATGAACCACAGCTAGAGTCATTACATGTGTGTTCTTCTCACAAACCACTTATCACCGGTGTCATTGCATGTGTTTTCTTCCCATGAACCACACATGGATCCACCAGTTCCATTGCATGTGTGTTCTTCCCACAGACCACACATGGATCCACCAGTGTCATTGCATGTGTGTTCTTCCCATGAACCACACATGGATCCACCAGTGTCATTGTATGTCGGCTCTTCCCATGAACCACAGCTAGAGTCATCGCATGCGTGCTCTTTTCATGAACCACAGCTAGAGTCATTGCATGTGTGTTCTTCTTGCAAACCATATCATGAACCACACCCAGTGTCATTGCATGTGTGTTCTTCTCATTAACCACACATGGATCCACCAGTGTCATTGAATGTCTGCTCTTCTCATTAACCACAACTAGAGTCATTGCATGCGTGTTCTTCTCACAAACCATATCATGAACCACACCCAATGTCATTGCATGTGTGTTCTTCTCATTAACCACACATGGATCCACTGGTGTCATCGCATGTCTGATCTTTTCATTAACCATAGCTAGAGTCATTGCATGTCTGTTCTTTTCACAAACCACATATCACCGGAGTCATTGCATGTGTGTTATTCCCGTGAACCACACATGGATCCACAAGTGTCATTGCATGTGTGTTCTTCTCACAAACCACACATGGATCCACCCAGTGTCATTGCATGTGTGTTCTTCCCATGAACCACACATGGATCTACCAATGTCATTGCATGTCTGCTCTTTTCATGAAGCACAGCTAGAGTCATTGCATGTCTGTTCTTCTCACAGACGACATATCACCAGTGTCATTGCATTCCCATATACCACACATGGATCCACCAGTGTCATTGCATGTGTGTTATTCTCACAAACCACGTAAGGATCCACCGGTGTAATTGCATGTGTGTTCCTCTCATATGCCACACATGAATCCGCCGGTGGCATCGCATGTCTACTCTTTTCACGGACCACAGTTAGACCACACATGGATACACCAGTGTCATTGCATGTCTGCTCTTTTCATGAACCACAGCTAGAGTCATTGCATGTGTGTTGTTCTCACAAACCACATATCCACCAGTGTCATTGCATGTGTGTTCTTCCCATGAACCACACATGGATCCACCAGTGTCATTGCATGTGTGTTCTTCCCACAGACCACACATGGATCCACCAGTGTCATTGCATGTGTGTTCTTCCCACAGACCACACATGAATCCACCCAGTGTCATTGCATGTGTGTTCTTCCCACAGACCACACATGGATCCACCAGAGTCATTGCATGTGTGTTCTTTCCATGAACCACACATGGATCCACAAGTGTCATTGCATGTCTGCTCTTTTCATGAACCACAGCTAGAGTCATTACATGTGTGTTCTTCTCACAAACCACATATCACCGGTGTCATTGCATGTGTTTTCTTCCCATGAACCACACATGGATCCACTAGTGTTAGTGCATGTGTGTTCTTCCCACAGACCACACATGGATCCACCAGTGTCATTGCATGTGTGTTCTTCCCATGAACCACACATGGATCCACCAGTGTCATTGTATGTCGGCTCTTCCCATGAACCACAGCTAGAGTCATCGCATGCGTGCTCTTTTCATGAACCACAGCTAGAGTCATTGCATGTGTGTTCTTCTTGCAAACCATATCATGAACCACACCCAGTGTCATTGCATGTGTGTTTTTCTCATTAACCACACATGGATCCACCAGTGTCATTGAATGTCTGCTCTTCTCATTAACCACAACTAGAGTCATTGCATGCGTGTTCTTCTCACAAACCATATCATGAACCACACCCAATGTCATTGCATGTGTGTTCTTCTCATTAACCACACATGGATCCACTGGTGTCATCGCATGTCTGATCTTTTCATTAACCATAGCTAGAGTCATTGCATGTCTGTTCTTTTCACAAACCACATATCACCAGAGTCATTGCATGTGTGTTATTCCCGTGAACCACACCTGGATCCACAAGTGTCATTGCATGTGTGTTCTTCTCACAAACCACACATGGATCCACCCAGTGTCATTGCATGTGTGTTCTTCCCATGAACCACACATGGATCTACCAATGTCATTGCATGTCTGCTCTTTTCATGAAGCACAGCTAGAGTCATTGCATGTCTGTTCTTCTCACAGACCACATATCACCAGTGTCATTGCATTCCCATATACCACACATGGATCCACCAGTGTCATTGCATGTGTATTCTTCCCATGAACCACACATGGATCCACCAGTGTCATTGCATGTGTGTTATTCTCACAAACCACGTATGGATCCACCGGTGTAATTGCATGTGTGTTCCTCTCATATGCCACACATGAATCCGCCGGTGGCATCGCATGTCTACTCTTTTCACGGACCACAGTTAGACCACACATGGATACACCAGTGTCATTGCATGTCTGCTCTTTTCATGAACCACAGCTAGAGTCATTGCATGTGTGTTCTTCTCACAAACCACATATCCACCAGTGTCATTGCATGTGTGTTCTTCCCATGAACAACACATGGATCCACCAGTGTCATTGCATGTCTGCTCTTTTCATGAACCACAGCTAGAGTCATTGCATGTGTTTTCTTCTCACAAACCACATATCCACCAGTGTCATTGCATGTGTGTTCTTCCCATGAACCACACATGGATCCACCAGTGTGATTGCATGTGTGTTCTTCCCACAGACCACACATGGATCCACCAGTGTCATTGCATGTGTGTTCTTCCCACAGACCACACATGGATCCACCCAGTGTCATTGCATCTGTGTTCTTCCCATGAACCACACATGGATCCACCAATGTCATTGCATGTCTGTTCTTTTCATCAACCACGGCTAGAGTCATTGCATGTGTGTTCTTCTCACAGACCACATATCACCAGTGTCATTGCACACATGGATCCACCAGTGTCATTGCATGTGTGTTCTTCCCATGAACCACACATGGATCCACCAGTGTCATTGTATGTCTGCTCTTCTCATGAACATCAACTAGAGTCATTGCATGCGTGTTCTTCTCACAAACCATATCATGAACCACACCCAATGTCATTGCATGTGTGTTCTTCTCATTAACCACACATGGATCCACTGGTGTCATCGCATGTCTGATCTTTTCATTAACCACAGCTAGAGTCATTACATGTCTGTTGTTTTCACAAACCACATATCACCAGAGTCATTGCATGTGTGTTCTTCCCACAGACCACACATGGATCCACCCAGTGTCCTGGCATGTGTGTTCTTCCCACGGACCACACATGGATCCACCAGAGTCATTGCATGTCTGTTCTTCCCATGAACCACAGATGGATCCACCAGTGTCACTGCATGTCTGCTCTTTTCATGAACCACAGCTAGAGTCATTGCATGTGTGTTCTTCTCACAAACCACATATCCACCAGTGTCGTTGCATGTGTGTTCTTCCCATGAATACACATGGATCCACCAGTGGCATTGCATGTGTGTTCTTCCCACAGACCACACATGGATCCACCAGTGTCATTGCATGTGTGTTCTTCCCACAGACCACACATGGATCCACCCAGTGTCATTGCATCTGTGTTCTTCCCATGAACCACACATGGATCCACCAATGTCATTGCATGTCTATTCTTTTCATGAACCACAGCTAGAGTCATTGCATGTCTGTTCTTCTCACAGACCACATATCACCAGTTTCATTGCATTCCCATAGACCACACATGGATCCACCAGTGTCATTGCATGTGTGTTCTTCCCATGAACCACACATGGATCCACCAGTGTCATTGCATGTGTGTTATTCTCACAAACCACGTAAGGATCCACCGGTGTAATTGCATGTGTGTTCCTCTCATATGCCACACATGAATCCGCCGGTGGCATCGTATGTCTGCTCTTTTCATGGACCACAGTTAGACCACACATGGATACACCAGTGTCATTGCATGTCTGCTCTTTTCATGAACCATATCTAGAGTCATTCCATGTGTGTTCTTCTCACAAACCACATATCCACTAGTGTCATTGCATGTGTGTTCTTCCCATGAACCACACATGGATCCACCAGTGTCATTGCATGTGTGTTCTTCCCACAGACCACACATGGATCCACCAATGTCATTGCATGTGTGTTCTTCCCACAGACCACACATGGATCCACCCAGTGTCATTGCATGTGTGTTCTTCCCACAGACCACACATGGATCCACCAGAGTCATTGCATGTGTGTTACTCCCATGAACCACACATGGATCCACAAGTGTCATTGCATGTCTGCTCTTTTCATGAACCACAGCTAGAGGCATTACATGTGTGTTCTTCTCACAAACCACATATCACCGGTGTCATTGCATGTGTTTTCTTCCCATGAACCACACATGGATCCACCAGTTTCATTGCATGTGTGTTCTTCCCACAGACCACACATGGATCCACCAGTGTCATTGCATGTGTGTTCTTCCCATGAACCACACATGGATCCACCAGTGTCATTTTATGTCTGCTCTTCCCATGAACCACAGCTAGAGTCATCGCATGCGTGCTCTTTTCATGAACCACAGCTAGAGTCATTGCATGTGTGTTCTTCTTGCAAACCATATCATCAACCACACCCAGTGTCATTGCATGTGTGTTCTTCTCATTAACCACACATGGATCCACCGGTGTCATTGAATGTCTGCTCTTCTCATTAACCACAGCTAGAGTCATTGCATGTCTGTTCTTTTCACAAACCACATATCACCAGAGTCATTGCATGTGTGTTCTTCCCGTGAACCACACATGGATCCACAAGTGTCATTGCATGTGTGTTCTTCTCACAAACCACACGTGGATCCACCCAGTGTCATTGCATGTGTGTTCTTCCCATGAACCACACATGGATCTACCAATGTCATTGCATGTCTGCTCTTTTCATGAAGCACAGCTAGAGTCATTGCATGTGTGTTCTTCTCACAGACCACATATCACCAATGTCATTGCATTCCCATAGACCACACATGGATCCACCAGTGTCATTGCATGTGTATTCTTCCCATGAACCACACATGGATCCACCAGTGTCATTGTATGTCTGCTCTTCTCATGAACCACAACTAGAGTCATTGCATGCATGGTCTTCTCACAAACCATATCATGAACCACACCCAGTGTCATTGCATGTGTGTTCTTCTCATTAACCACACATGGATCCACTTGTGTCATCGCATGCACTACAAGAAATATGTCAACTTGTGACATTCTCATATTGACGGGGAATAAAATCGGCATAGACCTATGACGATTTCACACAAGATGGTCATAGGTTGTCTGGAGAGGTTAAAACCTTATATAATTACGACGTTCTGTGTCAAAATCGTCATAATTTCATCATATTAAATCGTCATAATCCACATGATACCACTTAGAGCCTTATTTATACCCCATTATGACCAATTTAAATCATCATATCATCTAAAATATGGTATGTTGAATTGACTAGTTGGCCACATCAGCAATTACGCTTATGTGGCATATCTATGGGTCAATTTTTTTATATTTGTATGTCCATGTGTAATAATGGACAAAAAAGAGGAAATGAAGTATTGAACACACGACCCTGCTGGTTGTATAGAGATGAGAACCACCAGATCTAGCCATTGTTATGATTATATTTCCACGCGGTTGTTTTATTAACCTGACGAGATTTGCATAATACCAGAATAAAAGGCAAAATCATAGAGGCGAATGATTCGAACCACAGACCTCCAGACACAAACAGACAACTCTAACCATCACATCAATTATTCTCTTTGGTTATACTAGCGTGTTACAAGTTTATGAAGGTTGCTACGATTATTCGATTAATCGAAAAAAGGTGCTGGCCGAGATTCGAACCACCGACCTTGAAACCAACCAGCGCATAATACCAGGCTACCACTATACCAACCATTCATTGTTGCTTGAAAACTGTAAAGCGACATTACAACGATTCAGTTTTGTTGGGCTGGGCTGAAGTATCGCTGGAATGGGCATTGGTGGGTAGGGAGACAGGCGGGCCTTTGCCTTATATGCAGTAGACTACGACTAGGCTAGCTCGGCTGGTCTAGTTAGGATATTTTCTTTCTTCTTTTCTTTTTTATTTTTATTTTTTCTGTTTTCTTAATTCTTTTGTATCTTTTTTATAAGAAGTTGAATTGATTTTTGTCTCTAAATTTTTATAAAATTCAGTATATCATCTTAGGGTGTTAATTTGTAATACTTTGATTTTTTACAAGTAGTGGATTTACTAATCCCACATTAGTCCATAGTAGGGATAATATCATAATTTGAAATGTGATTTTGAAATTATGGTTTTGGCTTCAAAATTGTGGGTGAGTGCAATGGATCTTTGAAGAAATGTCATATTGTGAATCTAAAAATGATTTTTACAAAAAATCACAAGCATTAGATCATGTACCTATAGTTCAAACCGGACCCACTTCCTACCGATTGAGTAGGAAGTTGTCTTTTTCATGACGGATGGATGGAAAAGTTTAAGATACCCCAGTTGGGACATTATCCATGTAAGGTGGGCTAGTATTTTTTAAAAATGGGATGATACCATTTTGAAACTTTCATTTTGTGGTCGCTTCACAAAACACCCCTTTTTTGCACTCGAAAAAATGGAAAATGCCTTCTTGGTGCAATGAAAAGGAAAAATTTCTCCTAGAACATTGTTGGCTATCCCATGATGCACGTGCGTGCACAATATGGGAACATTTTCAAAAACTATGCCACGATTATAGCCATAATACTGGTCGTTTGGCCTGAAAGTCATGAAACCACGAACATGATAGTCATTTCTAGGAAGGTTTTTTCGAGATGCAATCAATTAACCAAGTTTGGTATTTTTACTTGTAACTATGTCACATAATATGACACCACGCGAAGGATTTACATTGTTCAGACTGTTTTTGAATTTCTTATGCCCGTTTCAAATTTTCCGTGTTTCAAACTATGGTCAAAACGGCGGGAGTGAAGATAGGGGATGAGGCTCGCTAAACTTGCATTGGATCTCTGAAGAAACATCATATTCTGAGTCTAAAAATTATTTTTCCAAAAAATCATGAGCATTAGATCATGTACTTGTAGTTTAAATCGGACTCACTTCCTATCGATTCGGCATACATTTGTCTTTTTCACCAGGGATGGACGGAAAGGTTTTCGAATCCCCGATTGGGACATTGTTCATGTAAGGTGGTCTAATATTTTTACAAAATAGGGTGGTAGCATTTTTTTATTCACCGTTTGGTGTTGCTTCACAAAGCACCCCGATTTTGGCACTTAAAAATAGAAAATGACTTTTCCACGCGACGAAAAGGAAAACTTCCTCCTGCAACATTGTTCCCTATCCCAAAATGCACATGCGTGCACAATATGGGCATATTATCACAAACTATGTTGCGATTCTGGCCATAACATTGGTCGTTTGGCCTAAAAGCCATAAAACCTCGAACATGATAGGTCATTTTTGTGAAGGTTTTTTTGAGATGCAATCAATATACCAAGTTTGGTATTTTTCTTTGTAACTATATCACATAAGATGATACCACGTGAAGGATTCACATTGTTCGGATCATTTTTGAATTTTTATGCTCGTTTCCAAATTTTCGTGTTTCAAACTATGGTCAAAACGGCGAGAATGAAGATTGGGGATGAGGCTCGCTAAACTTGCATTGGATCTCTGAAGAAACATCATATTGTGAGTCTAAAAATTATTTTTCCAAAAAATCATGAGCATTAGATCATGTACCTGTAGTTTAAATCGGACCCACTTCCTATCGATTCGGCAGACATTTTTCTTTTTCACCAGGGATGGACGGAAAGGTTTTCGAATCCCCGATTGGGACATTGTTCATGTAAGGTGGTGTAGTATTTTTACAAAATAGGGTGGTAGCATTTTTTTATTCACCATTTGGTATTGCTTCACGAAACACCCCGATTTTGGCACTTAAAAAATAGAAAATGGCTTTTCCATGCGACGAAAAGGAAAACTTCCTCTTGCAACATTGTTCCCCATCCCAAAATGCACATGCGTGCACAATATGGGCATGTTATCACAATCTATGTTGTGATTCTGACCATAACATTGGTCGTTTGAACTAAAAGCTATGAAACCTCGAACATGATAGGTCATTTCTGTGAAGGTTTTTTCGAGATGCAATCAATTTACCAAGCTTGGTATTTTTCTTTGCAACTATATCACATAATATGACACCACGCGAAGGATTTGCATTGTTCGGATCATTTTTGAATTTTTTATGCTTGTTTCCAAATTTTCGTGTTTCAAACTATGGTTAAAACGGCGGGAATGAAGATAGGGGATGAGGCTCGCTAAACTTGCATTGGATCTCTGGAGAAACATCATATTATGAGTCTAAAAATTATTTTTCCAAAAAATTATGAGCATTAGATCATGTACCTGTAGTTTAAATCGGACTCACTTCCTATCGATTCGGCATACATTTGTCTTTTTTATCAGGGGTGGACGGAAAGGTTTTCGAATCCCCGATTGGGACATTGTTCATGTAAGGTGGTCTAGTACTTTTACAAAATAGGGTGGTAGCATGTTTTATTCACCGTTTGGTGTTGCTTCACAAAACACCCCAATTTTTGCACTTAAAAAATAGAAAATGCCTTTTCCATGTGGCGAAAAGGAAAACTTCCTCCTGTAACTTGTTGGTGTGATGTTCTTTCCTGTTGACTATAGGAATGAGGAGAAACAAATAATTACAAACTTGTTTGCTAGAAGAATTGTACACTGTGATCTCCCTTCCTGTTATCGTTTCTGCCATCATTTGTTTTGCATTCTACATAGAATACTTTCATGAAGGAAATAACTTACAATAACTTGCGATATCCCTTACTTTCATTCTATATAGAATACTTTCATGAAGGCAATTGGTTTGCTAGAATATTCTTACATGAACTGAAGTACGTAATCTTTCAGGCAATAACCATTGAAGACCATATATAGTCCATATCGTGGTGGCATAAAGTCCATTGCTCCTGTCTCCATCGACATACCTGCCCTAGACAAAGAACCACAAGCACTGCAACACCTCTCCATCTTCCTGTGTTGCCCCCTGTAAGTTTGTTTCTCCTAGTCTGTTTGGTTTCATTCATGTGTGCAGTCAAGCTAAGTGCGAACATTGGTCAGTTGTGTTTTCTTGTTCAATTATATTCTGTCAACTCATGGATGAATGCTTGCATAACTTCCTATATAGTTTGTGTAGAAGTTTTGTATTGTCCTGTCATTCAACTCTTCGTGGTATTCCTTCATATTGATCGGTCATAAATTTTCCTCTTCATATTAACCATTTCCTTGGAAGTAAGACATTTCTATCATTTCAGAACCATATTTTAGCGCCGCTTTACTATTCCAACACCTTATTCATATCTTAGGAATGCCCATACTGATGGAAATATCTATGTAGGATACCTTTGTCATTCCTTTTTTCTAACTTCTAGAAATAACACATGTTATCTCATGCCCAGATTACTTGCCTGAAATACAAGAAATGGATCGACAATTTGAACCTTTTTCTCCTTCGTCAGGTTGAAGAAGCTCCAGCACACATGAAGACTCCAGAGGAAACAGTAGCTAGTTAGTGTCCACAAATGGTTAAATTTGTATAGCTGTGATATTATTTGTATGAATGTGACTTGAACCATGGAAATATTGTAATATACTTAATTATGGATGTTATCAAAACATTTTACATCTATTCTATATGTTCTAGTTAAATTATTAGATTTTAATTCATAGAAAAACGTGGGAGAATAAAACCTGTCAAGGACCAATGTGAAATCGAACAACTAGCAACTGAGATCGTTTGACTAGTCTAACCTGACAAGTTGGACCAATCTAACTGGTGGGACCAACCCAAATAAATAGGCTGAAAATAAGAAAGAAATGATTTGTTAACAGGCCAAGCCTAGAAAATAGGAAGGCCGGAATTTTGGGCTTGGCCCATGTAGTTAGCTATCAAGAATTGAATAAAAATATTATAAACATGCCTAATTATTGGGCTTAGCCCATATAAGCAACTGAAATGGACCGGGCTAAATTCGTGCCACGTCGGACTGGCCACGTATGATCTGACGTGGCTAGGCCTCATCGTCCATGACGATATTGAATCATCGTAGATGTTATGACGATCCAATATCATCATAGAAGGTTATGACGATTTCGATGAAATCGTTGTTATAGTTCATTAGCGACGCCCAGCTTTCGACGATCTCAAAATCGTCAAAGAATTGTCATAAATGGACTATTGTGACGATTCTGTGACGAAAATTGAGGGTCATATATAGCCAGATTCCTTGTAGTGATGTCTGATCTTTTCATTAACCATTGCATGTCTGTTCTTTTCACAAACCACATATCACCAGAGTCATTGCATGTGTGTTCTTTCCATAGACCACACATGTATCCACCCAGTGTCATTGCATGTGTGTTCTTCCCACAAACCACAAATGGATCCACCAGAGTCATTGCATGTGTTCTTCCCATGAACCACATGGATCCACCAGTGTCATTGCATGTCTGCTCTTTTCATGAACCACAACTAGAGTCATTGCATGTGTGTTCTTCTCACAAACCACATATCACCGGTGTCATTGCATCTGTGTTCTCCCCATGAACCACACATTGATCCACCAGTGTCATTGCATGTGTGTTCTTCCCACACACCACACATGGATCCACCAGTGTCATTGCATGTGTGTTCTTCCCATGAACCACACATGGATCCACCAGTGTCATTGTATGTCTGCTCTCTTCCCATGAACCACAGCTACTGGCATTGCATGCATGTTATTTTCATGAACCATATCATGAACCACACCTAGTGTCATTGCATGTGTGTTCTTCTCATTAACCACACATGGATCCACCGGTGTCATTGCATGTCTGCTCTTTTCATTAACCATAGCTAGAGTCATTGCATGTATGTTCTTTTCACAAACCACATATCACCAGAGTCATTGCATGTGTGTTCTTCCCATAGACCACACATGGATCCAGTTAGAGTCATCGCATGTCTGCTCTTTTCATGAACCACAACTAGAGTCATTGCATGTGTGTTCTTCTCACAAACCACATATCCACCAGTGTTGTTACATGTGTGTTCTTCCAATGAACCACACATGGATCCACCAGTGTCATTGCATGTGTGTTATTCTCACAAACGACGTAGGATC
>OU342744.1:153489388-153696532 GCA_910589775.1 Avena eriantha
AATAAAACCTGCTTTACTCAATCTTGTTATGAGAGAACAATTTTCTGGTATTGGTAATGAGGATGTTGTTGCTCATCTAAATAACTTTGTTGAACTTTGTGAGATGCAAAAGCATAGGGATATAGATGGGGATATTATTAAGCTTAAATTGTTTCCTTTCTCTTTGAGAGGAAAAGCTAAAGAATGGTTGAATTCCTTATACAGGAATAGTATTGATTCTTGGACTAAATGCAAAGATGCTTTCATTGGAAAATACTATCCTCCTGCTAAGATTATACCTATGAGAAGTTAAATAATGAAATTTAAACAATCGGATAATGAACATGTTGCTCAAGCTTGGGAAAGAATGAAATCTCTGGTAAAGAATTGTCCCACTCATGGATTGACTGCTCAGATGATTATCCAAACCTTTTATGCAAGATTAACTATTCTTCAAGAAATCTATTGGATTCTGCTGCTGGAGGTACCTTTATGACCATTACTTTGCGTGCTGCAACAAAGCTTCTGGATAATATGATGGTTAACTATTCTGAATGGCATACTGAAAGAGCTCCACGAGGTAAGAAGGTAAATTCTGTTGAAGAAACCTCCTCCTTGAGTGATAAAATTGATGTTATTATGTCTATGCTTGTTAATGGGAAAGCTCATATTGATCCAAATCATGTTCCCTTAGCCTCTTTGGTTGCTCAAGAAGAGCAACTTGATCTGAACTTTATAAGAAATAACAATTTTAGCAACAATGCCTACATGAATAATTTTGGTAATAATAATTATACGCCGTATCCTCCCAACAATGGTAATGCTTATGGAAATTCCTACAACAATAATAATAGTGCTCCCTCTGAACTTGAAGTTATGCTTAAAGATTTTATTAGTAAACAAACTGCTTTTAATAAAACTATTGAGGAAAAACTCTCTAATGCTGAAAGAAATATAATATCTTTGGCTGAAGCTCAATCTTCTTTGAATAAAATGGCTGCTAAACCTGAAACTATTGATAATCCCTTTGCTACTACTTATGCCATACTAGTAATAATTTATGAAAATGTTAGACTATTAGCTGAATTTCATGCTAACTGGGAAAGAGAAGATGAAATTTCTAGAAACATTAGTGTTTCTACTATCACTACCACTATTGTTGAGGCTAGTAATAACTCTACTACTTTAGATGATAATTATGATTTTGATCTTGATGGTTGCAATATCTCTGAAGTTATTAAGTTCCTACAAAAGCTTGCTAAAAGTCCTAATGCTAGTGCTATGAATATGGCCTTTACAAAACACATTACTGATTCTCTCATAAAAATTAATGAAGAAAAGATGAAACATAAAGCTTCTATTCCTATAAAACAAGAAGATTGTTGGGAACCCATCATTAATATGAAAGTGAATGATTTTGATTTCAAAGCTTTATGTGATGTTGATAGTAGTGTTTCAATTATGCCTAGAAGGATTTATGATATGCTTGATTTGCCACCATTGGAAGATTGTTATTTGAATGTCCCACTTGATGATAATGCTATAAAGGTATAGAACACTTCCCTAAGAAGAAAGAGAAGATTTCTTTTGCCTCTCCTATGAAAACAAAATTTGCTCTTAATGCTTCTTCATTTGAGAACACTTGATTCTTTTTCTTGCTTCTTATGCCTAACTTAAAGGCGTTAAAGAAAAGTACTTATTGGGAGATAACCCAAAAGGTTTAGATGAGTCTTGGAAGTTACTAACCGCTCCTTATCCTTTTTATTTGCTTTTTGTGCCAAGAGTAAACTCTAATGAGAGAGAAGTAATGATTGGGAAAGTTCTGTCCCAAAACAGATTTTTGTGCTTCACCGTAAAATTTTGTGTAAAATCTCTGTTGTCCTTTTGAGGCGTGCATTTTTGTGCTTCTTCCCTAGGTTGTTATCTAACTTTTGTTAGTTCAAAACTTTTCGATTTGATCAACAGAAGGTCTTCGAAAAAATTCGTCTTTACCTGCTGGTCTGTTTTGACAGATTTCTGCCATTATTTGCATTTACTTCTTGTTGGTTCCTTTTTGAGTTATTTTGGGGAATTGAGCTTTTTGAGGGAAGTGCTACAGTAGCTTGTGTTTTAATGGAAGTTTTATTGGTGGTGGAACTGAACCTAAAAGACCTATTATCTTGAGTGCACTAATGTTGCTAATAAAGATTGTGTGAAGTTTTGTATGAACACAAATTTCATGTGTATGGAAGGAATGATGTAATGAGCTGAAGAATGGACTAAAGCTCAAGCTGGGGGATGCCACCCCGTGTCACCCCAAGAAATATTCAAGAGGTACAAGCGTCAAAGCTTGGGGATGCCCAAGGCATCTCCTTCTTCATCAATAAAAATCCTAGGTTTCTTCCAAACACTTCATTTTTATTGTTTCATGCACAGTTGTGTTGTTCTTGGAGCGTCTTCTTTTTCGTTTTCGTTTGCTTGGTTTGCTTAGTTTGCTGAATAAATTGGTTGGACCCCCTCTTTCATACATTGGTTTTCAAATAGTTTGGTTTGGATTGGAAAAGAGTAGGAAAAGTTCATGCTTAAGTGGTAAAAGAGCTTGTTTTTGACTATGACCTATGCTTTGTCATGCCATGCTTGATATTGTTTTGGCTTTATGCTTAGTATTCTTTGCTATAGCATGACTTCTTATAAACAATTGAGATTGCTTAATGTGCCTTGGAAGAATCATGCGTTGTTTTAGCATATTAAAGCATAGTATTGTGGTATTCTCCTTTGATGCTTTATTTGGGTTGACTTGGCGCATGCTCACACCATGTTATGACTATCCCAAGTCACCATAGCCTTTATGATCCTTTAGTTTTCAACTTGTAGTATCACTTTATGCTTTGATTAATGACGCTTTGTCGCTCTGCATGATTATGGCAATTATTGCTATCTTAGTTGGTCGCCCCCAGTCTTTTGGTAGCCTCCATAACCAAGTATGAGTTCCACTCATGCATCCAATTCCTAAAACCAAGTTATTCCAAAGAGTCCACCATACCTACCTGTTGGCATATGCTATTCCAAGTATAGTCATGTTTTTATCTACCTTCCGAATTAAACTTGTTATGAGAAAACTAGTGATTAAACCTCTCACTAACTTGATGGCACACTTTAATTTTCTTGCCCTTAATAAACTTGAACCATTGTGTCGTCTATGTTGTATATGCTTGCACTTATATGTTGGGGATTAGCAGAACCATGTTGTCATGGGGAACGCTTTCAACATTGCACTTGTACTTTGTCCCTAGTTGATATCATGCTCTCTTGTCTATGGATGTCGTCGGTGTGAAATGAAAGGGGAGCTTGTAAGTTCATGGAGTTATGTATGTGTGTTAGAGAAATGCCTGGGCCGCTGGTCTAATCCATGATGTCATGGTGGAAACCTGCAGCGTAACCATAATGAGCTGTCTATGAAGCATTCTTCTTATAAAATAAGAGTCAGATATTGAGAAAAAAGAGAAAAAGAAAAAAAGAGATATGAGAAAAGAGGAAAGAGAGAAAAAAGCACCATTTTCCCATGGTAAATAAGAAGATTGCTGAGATACTCGTTGTCTTCTTGCCTTGTCATTTTGATATGGGGATTCTTCCATATCATCGGGCAAGGGGTACCCCGTTGGCGGTTCTCTATGATACACATGTACTTACTATGACAAGAACTTACCGGTAACTAAACTTGAGTAACATGAGGAGCGGCCCTCGTATTCAAGGGACATGAGATTTCCAACTTATACTTCGTCAACCATATACACCATAGTTTGTTCACTTTAACCTTAATCACTTCAAGATGCTTATGATAGGGGCAATGAGAGCTGAAAGCTAACAAGTACCATAATTTTTGGAAGCTCTTTATGAAACTTGAATCCCTACTTCCTTCTATGAAGGCCTTTCTTTTACTTTTATGTTGAGTCTCCACCTTCTATCTTTATGCACCTACTTTGAGAGCATAGTGGCCATTCTTAGTTCTATGTGCATTGTCCCAAGACTTGTTGATTGATGCATAGCTTTGATATTGCTTGTTTTAAACTATTTGTATCTAGTCACCCTTATGAACTTTGAAGGTGTCCTATGCATTTATGTTTCCAACTCTATGAGGGACAAGCTGAATGCCACTATGCTATGTTTTCTTTATGTGAAACAAACAAACATCTTGCAAAGCATTGTTATTCATGAATCTTTTGTTTGTGCCTTTTCATGTTGCAACATAGTTGCTATGTCTTATTGTTAGAACTTTGTGTTTCATGCTATGTTGAAGTACTATGATCCCAGCTATCAATGTTTTACAAATACTTTGGTCAAGTTTATGATGGTGCATGTCACCTCAAAAATTATTCTTTCTTTTTATCACTTACCTACTCGAGGACGAGCAGTAGTTAAGCTTGGGGATGTTGATACGTTGCTAACGTATCCATAATTTTTTATGTTCCCTGCTTAGTTATCTACTTTCTTATGTTTTGTTCCAACTTTGGAGTACTTTCTATACATTTTCTTGGACTAACCTTTTAACAAGAGCCACAGAGCCAGCTGCCTGTTTTCTGCTGTTTTTGGTTCCAGGAAAGTTAGAAAATGAATATTCTCGGAATTGGACGGGACAAAAGCAAAAGTCAGTTTTTCACCAAGGGACAAAAGGAGCCAGAATACGAGACGGAGAGGGTCCAGGGGCTGCCACACCAACTGGCCGCGTGGCCCAGACTGGCCCACACCAGGGGGTGGTCTGGCCGCCTCCGGCACCCCCTCGGCCTCCCCTTTCGCCTATAAGATGCCTCCGATATAGAAACCCTAAGTACCCGATCAAAATTCCACGAAAGAGTCTGTAGCCGCCGTCATCTCCATCCCTAGTTTGGGAGGGATCTGAAGCTCTTCCCGGCACCCTGTCGAAGGGGAGAATTCACCTTGGAAGCCTTCTTCATCATCATGCAAGCCTCCGGTGTGATGTGTGAGTAGTTCATCCTTGGACTATGGGTCCATATAGTAACTAGACGGCTAGTTCTCCTCCTTTGTGCTATCATGTCTAGATCTTGCGAGCTCCATTCATGATCAAGATCATCTATTTATAATTCCTACATGTTGTGTTTGCGGGGATCCGATGGATATTGAGATGCTATTTCAGATTGATTATTGATTCTATCATGTCTTTGTTATTTGTGATCTTCCATGCTTTCCGTTGTTAGTAGATATCTTGGCCAAGTAGATGCTAGCAACTCCAAGAGTTAGTATTTATGCTCGATAGTGGGTTCATATCCTCTAGTAATCTGGGGAAGTGATAGAAATCTCTAAGGTACTAGATGTGTTGTTGCTACTAGGGAGAACACCACAATCCTTTGTTCATAGAACAATCGTATTTTTTACTTTATACGAATGCGTAATGCAATTATCTGTTGCTTGCAACTTAATACTGGAGGGGGTTCGGATGATAACCTGAAGGTGGATTATTAGTCATAGATGCAGTTGGATTACGGTCTATGTATAATGTTGTAATGCCCAATCAAATCTCAAATGAGTCAAGATGAGTAGTATATGCATGATTGCTTTCTCGATGTTTGTCAATTGCCCCGCTGTAATTTGTTCACCCAACATGTCATCTATCTTAAGGAGAGCCACCACCAGTGAACTATGGACCCCGGTCCTTTCTTTTACCATCAATCTACAACTGTTTACTGCTTTCTATTTACTTTCTGCAAACTATTACTTTCTTCCACACAATACGTTTAATCCTTTGTTTTTAGCAAAACCGGTGAGATTGACAACCTCACTGTAAGTTGGGGACAGAGTTCTGTGGTTGTGTTGTGTAGGTCTCCATGTTGTTGCTAGCACTGGTAGTGTGCCCTGCCAAAGTTCAGCTAGCAACACCTTTGGGGTGTTTCCTTGCTCCTACTAGTTCAATTAAACCTTGGTTTCATAAATGAGGGAAAACTTGCAGGTGTGCTCATCATACCTTCCTCTTGGGGTTCCCAACGAGCTCGATATATCTTGGGCCATCAATGATCCTCTAGTTTTCGACTTGTAGTATCACTTTATGCTTTGATTAATGATGTTTTGTCGCTCTGCATGATTATGGCCATTATTGCTCTCTTAGTCGGTCGCTCCCAGTCTTTTGCTAGCCTCCATAACCAAGTATGAGTTCCACTCATGCATCCAAAGAGTGCACCATACCTAACTATTAGCATTTGCTATTCCAAGTATATTCATGTTTTTATCTACCTTCCGAATTAAACTTGTTATGAGAAATCTAGTGATTAAATCTCTCACGAACTTGATGGCACACTTTACTTTTCTTGCCCTTAATAAACATGAACCATTGTGTGTCTATGTTGTATATGCTTGCATTATATGTTGGGGATTAGCATAACCATGCTGTCATGGGGAACGCTTTCAAAATTGCACTTGTACTTTGTACCTAGTTGATATCATGCACTTTTGTCTATGGATGTCATCGGTGTGAAATGAAAGGGGAGCTTGTAAGTCCATGGAGTTATGTATGCGTGTTACAGAAACGCCTAGGCCGCCGGTCTAATCCCATACCTAATCATGGTGGAAACCTGCAACGTAACCATAATGAGCTGTCTATGAAGGATTCTTCTTATAAAAAAAGAGTCGGATATTGAGAAAAGGAGAAAAAGAAAAAAAAGAAATATGAGAAAAGAGGAAAGAGAGAAAAACGCACCATTTTTCCATGATAAATAAGAAGATTGCTGAGATGCTCGTTGTCTGCTTGCCTTGTCATTTTGATATGGGGATTCTTCCGTATCATTGGGCAAGGGGTACCCCGTTGGCGGTTCTCTATGATACACATGTACTTAGTATGACAAGAAATTACCGTAACTAAATTTGAGTAGCATGAGGAGCGGCCCTCGTATTCAAGGGACATGAGATTTCCAACTTATACTTTGTCAAGCATATACTCCATAGTTTGTTCACTTTAACCTTAATCACTTCAAGATTCTTATGATAGGGGCAATGAGAGCTGAAATCTAATAAGTACCATAATTTTTGGAACCTCTTTACGAGACTTGAATTCCTGCTTCCTTCTATGAAGGCCTTTCTTTTACTTTTATGTTGAGTCTCCACCTTCTATCTTTATGCACCTATTTTGAGAGCATAGTGGCCATTATTAGTTCTATGTGCATTGTCCCAAGACTTGTTGATTGATGCATAACTTTGATATTGCTTGTTCTTAAAATATTTGTATCTAGTCACTCTTATGAACTTTGAAGGTGTCCTATGCATCTATGTTCGCTATTCTATGAGGGACAAGCTGAATGCCACTATGCTATGTTTTCTTTATGTGAAACAAACAAACGTCTTGCAAAGCATTGTTATTCATTTTTCTTTTGTTTGTGCCTTTTCATGTTGCAACATAGTTGCTATGTCTTATTGTTAGAACTTTGTCTTTCATGCTATGTTGAAGTACTATTATCCCAGCTATCAATGTTTTATAAATACTTTGATCAAGTTTATGATGGTGCATGCCACCTCAAAAATTATTCTTTCTTTTTATCACTTACATACTCGAGGACGAGCATGAGTTAAGCTTGGGGATGTTGATATGTTGCAAACGTATCTATAATTTTTGATGTTACATGCTTGGTTTTATCTACTTATGTTTTGCCCACACTTTGGAGTACTTTTTATACACTTTCTTGGACTAACCTATTAACAAGATGCCACAGTGCCAGCTGCCTGTTTTCTACTATTTTTGGTTCCAGGAAAGTCAGAAAATGAATATTCTCGGAATTGGACGGGACAAAAGCCAAAGTCAGTTTTTCACCGAGGGGGCACGGAGCCAGAATACGAGACGGAGAGAGGCCAGAGGGCCACTACACCACCTGGCCGTGCGGCCAGGCCTGGCCCACGCCAGGGGGTGGTGTGGCCGCCTCGGGCACCCCCTTGGCCTCCCCTTTCGCCTATAAGATGCCTCTGATACAGAAACCCTAAGTACCTGATCAAAAATTCCACGAAAGAGTCTGTAGCTGTGATACATTGCAAATGTATCTATAATTTTTGATGTTCCATGCTTGGTTTTATCCACTTTCTTGTGTTTTGTTCCAACTTTGGAGTACTTTTCATATAATTTCTTGGACTAACCTATTAACAAGAGCCATAGTGTCAGCTGCCTGTTTTCTGCTGTTTTTGGTTCTAGGAAAGTCAGAAAATGAATATTCTCGGAATTGGACGGGACAAAAGCCAAAGTGCCTATTTTTCTGGATGTCATCAAGTGCCAGAATACGAGACGGAGAGGGGCCAGAGGGCGGCCACACCACCTGGCCACGCGGCCAGGCCTGGCTGGCGCCAGGGGGTGGTGTGGCCAGCCTAGACACCCCCTCGGCCTCTCCTTCCGCCTATATATTGCCCTCGGGACGAAAAACCTAAGTGCCCGATCAAAAATCCACGAAAGAGTCTGTAGCCGCCGTCATCTCCATCCCTAGATCGGGAGGGATCTGAAGCTCTTCTCGGCACCCTGCTGGAAAGGGGATTTCACCCTGGAGGCCTTCTTCATCACCATGCAAGCCTCTAGTGTGATGCATGAGTAGTTCATCCTTGGACTACGGATCCATGTAGTAGCTAGATGGCTGGTTCTCCTCCTTTGTGCTTTCATGTCTAGATCTTGCGAGCTCCGTTCATGATCAAGATCATCTATTTGTAATTCTGCATGTTGTGTTTGCGGGGATCCGATGGATATTGAGATGCTATTTCAGATTGATTATTGATTCTATCATGTCTTTGTTATTTGTGATCTTGCATGCTTTCCGTTGTTAGTTGCTATCTTGGCTAAGTAGATGCTAGCAACTCCAAGAGTTATTATTTATGCTCGATAGTGCGTTCATGCCTCTGGTAATCTGGGGAAGTGACAGAAATCTCTAAGGTACTAGATGTTCTGTTGCTACTAGGGAGAAAACAACAATCCTTTGTTCATAGAACAATCTTATTGTTTACTTTACACGTAGTTTGTAAAGCAATAATCTGTTGCTTGCAACTTAATACTGGAGGGGGTTCGGATGATAACCTGAAGGTGGATTATTAGTCATAGATGCAGTTGCATGGCGGTATATGTATAATGTTGTAATGCTCAATCGAATCTCAAAGGAGTCAAGATGATTAGTATATGCATGTATTGCTTTCTCGATGTTTGTCAATTGCCCCGCTGTAATTTGTTCACCCAGCATGTTATATATCTAAGGAGAGCCACCTCTAGTGAACTATGGATCCCGGTCCTTTTCTTTACATACAATCTACAATCTTTTACTTCTTTGTGTTTACTTTCTGCAAACTTTTACTTCTTTCCGTTTGATTCGTTTAATCCTTTGTTTTCCGCAAAACACGGTGAGATTGACAACCTCATCGCAAGTTGGGGGCAAAGTTCTGTGGTTGTGTTGTGCAGGTCTCCATGTTGCTACTAGCATCGGTAGTGCGCCCTGCCAAAGCTCAGATAGTAACACCTTTGGGGTGCTTCCTTGCTCCTACTGGTTCGATTAAACCTTGGTTTCATAACTGAGGGAAACTTGTTGCTGTACTCATCATACCTTCCTCTTGGGGTTCCCAACGAGCTCTACATCAACACCGCCATCAAGCATTTTTCTGGGTGCCGTGCATTGAGCCATCAAGTCGTCGTCATCTCCATCCCTAGATCGGGAGGGATCTGAAGCTCTTCCCGGCACCCTGCCGGAGGGGAGAGTTCACCCTGGAGGCCTTCTTCATCACCATGCAAGCCTCAGGTATGATGCGTGAGTAGTTCATCCTTGGACTACGGGTCCATGTAGTAGCTAGATGGTTGGTTCTTCTCCTTTGTGCTACCATGTTTAGATCTTTGTAGCTCCGCTCATGATCAAGATCATCTATTTGTAATTCTACATGTTGTGTTTGCAGGGATCCGATGGATATTGAGATGCTATTTCAGATTGATTATTGATTCTATCATATCTTTGTTATTTGTGATCTTGCATGCTTTCCGTTGATAGTAGATATCTTGGCCAAGTAGATGCTAGCAACTCCAAGAGTTAGTATTTATGCTCGATAGTAGGTTCATGCCTCTAGTAATTTGGAGAAGTGCTGGAAACCTCTAAGGTACTAGATGTGATGTTGCTACTAGGGAGAAATCAGCAATCCTTTGTTCATAGAACAATCATATTGTTTACTTTACATGCAATGCGTAATGCAATTATCTGTTGCTTGCAACTTAATACTGGAGGGGGTTTGGATGATAACCTGAAGGTGGATTATTAGTCATAGATGCAGTTGGATTACGGTCTATGTATAATGTTGTAATGCCCAATCAAATCTCATAGGAGTCAAGATGATTAGTATATGCATGTATGCTTTCTCGATATTTGTCAATTGCCCCGTTGTAATTTGTTCACCCAACATGTCATCTATCTTAAGGAGAATCACCACTAGTGAACTATGGACCCCGGTCCTTTCTTTTGCCATCAATCTATAACTGTTTACTGCTTTCTGTTTACTTTCTGCAAGCTTTTACTTTCTTCCACACAATACGTTTAATCCTCTGTTTTCAGCAAAATCGGTGAGATTGACAACCTCATTGTAAGTTGGGGGCAAAGTTGTGTGGTTCTGTTGTGCAGGATTCCAAGTTGGCAACAACACCTTGGAGGTGTTTCCTTGCTCCTACTGGTTCGATAACCTTGGTTTCATAACTGAGGGAAAACTTGCTGATGTGCTCATCATACCTTCCTCTTGGGGTTCCCCAACGAGCTCGATATATTTTGGGCCATCAATCGTGTGATCGCTAAAATCATCTAAGGGATGACAATTTTAGTGGGAGCTCAATTATGAATTGAACTCGTATTATGAACTTAGTCTAGATGTTTTTGCAAATATGTTAGTAGACCTTGGCCTATCCCATTGAGGTCCTTTGCGACCATGGAAATTTTCTTGCTTGTTGTGAAACTTGCATAAGGATCCAACTTCATAGATTAATACCCATGCCTGAGGAATGTCCTCGTAATAGATGATCTTCTCTTATTGATACAATAACCATTAGGAGATAGTCTAATGACCCTACAACATTTTGTGCTTTCCCCATTAATCATCCAATAAGCTATGATCCATTCGATGGAAGCTAGGCTAAACTATATTGTGTTTTTACACAAATCAGGCACATAAAGTATGAGCCATTAAATGAGTTTCCTTCTATGATGGAAGAAAACAAAAGTTTGGAGAATCACTTAGAAATCTTGCATTAGAGTTAAGAAGTCCCATCAGGGCTTGATTGCAATGGAGGTCATGGATGAAAAGGGCCGACATCACCGCTTCCCTCAAAGTTTATCATTTGGATTAGTGGACTTGAATAAAATTTTATAATGCTTGTATGTGTGTCTTGCTTTTTGATACGACAATTATTCATATGAGAAAGTTACAAGCCAGTTGTACTATTCTTATGAATGATACTTTTATGGTCACATTACGATTATGAATAAGTTATTCTCAAAACTATGTTAATGTTAATAGTTTAAGCATTTATAAAAGGATTAAAATGTTAAAAGATATCCAAGTCTAAATATTGAATAACACTATTGTTTAAGTTATGGTGGTTATTGCATGTTTTTCATTCCAATGAAAATCGGGGTCTTAGATCTTTGATCTAGAGACTTTGCAAAACCATGCCTCATTAGGCAAACATGACTAAAACTCTGCATTCTGGTAAACGGTTATATGCAAAGAATTGTTGAATTTTATACATAGTGATATATTGTATTTTCAACAAAATAGTGCAAATCATTATTTCATAAACTTCATTGTGGACTCAAGAGAATATGTGTATTTACTTAATGAAACATAAAGTTTGAAACTATTTGAATTGTTCAAATGATTTCAGAATGAAGGAGGATATTAAAATTAACAAGAATACAACAGTATTTATGATTTGATCGAAATGACTAAGTATTGAAGTTAATTTTAGCATAAAATGCCTTGTGAAAGTTGTTTCACAAATTATGATAATTGGACAATTCAAAGTGTATTGACATGTCTAAAATCATAATCATAATGTATTAGATACATATGGTCTAATATTATCTCTTATCAGGGTTATAGTTGTCGTTTAGAGTTAGAGATCAAGTAGCTTAGTTTGAAATAAAGGAACATCTGAAAGATTTGTGGAAACAAGACCATAAGAGTTATGGCATGTTCGAGTTTCTAGAGGATTCGATAAGTTCGAAATTGTGGCAAACAAACAAGTCTTTGTAGAGTATTATTAAGAAACTATGAATACATCTTCCACAAAGGGCAAACCTGCTGTTGTCCAAGGTATTGTTTTTTCTCAAGAAGTAGTCCCTTGATGAAGATGCGGGTGGAAGAAAGCAAAAGCTCAAAACAAGGTATTTAACCTTGCATCCAAAATGTTGAGTAGCGCAACGGAATTTGTTCTGGGGCTAAACTATGCATGAGGAGAAACTAATGATAATAATCATAAAGTTTCAGCGAATACTTTTACTAAAGAAAGTAGGATTCAAGAATATATTCTACAAGTTTGCGGGATTATATTATTGATTCACTTGTATTTTTATTTGAACAAGACATACCTACGAATTACGAAGAAACTGATGGACCAAAGTGTGATAAATGACTAAGATTCATAAAACCATATATTAAGTTACATTTAAGGTTGCAAAGTAATATGTTACTTGATCTTTCCATATGACTACAAAGTCATAAGAAAGAAATGAAACTTAAAGAAAGACATAAAGCTCGATTTTTCACAAAGTGTTTTGAAAAATTCAAAGAGTTGACTACAAAGTTTGGCAATTCTTGAGTCTATAGAATTTACACCAGCAATATGTGGATGTTGGAATCTCGTAGCATAAAATTCTCAATTTGATGGTTGATCAAAGAATTTTGGAATGTCCAACATTAATGAGAGGACCTGCATTTGAGTGGGTGATGGCTCAGTGTTGATGTAGAGCTCGTTGGGAACCCCAAGAGGAAGGTATGATGAGCACATCAGCAAGTTTCCCTCAGTTATGAAACCAAGGTTTAATCGAACCAGTAGGAGCAAGGAAACACCACAAAGGTGTTGCTAGCTGAGCCTTGGCAGGGCGCACTACTGGTGCTAGTAGCAACATGGAGACCTGCACAACACAACCACATAACTCTGTCCCCAACTTGCGATGAGGTTGTCAATCTCACCGTGTTTTGCTGAAAACAAAGGATTAAATGTATCGAATGGAAGGAAGTAATAGTTTGCAGAAAGTAAAGTCAAAGCAGTAAATAGTCTATAGATTGTATGTAAAAGAAAAGGACCGGGATCCATAGTTCACTAGAGGTGGCTCTCCTTAAGATACATAACATGCTGGGTGAACAAATTACAGCGCGGCAATTAACAAACATCGAGAAAGCAATACATGCATATACTAATCATCTTGACTCCTTTGGAACTTGATTGGGCATTACAACATTATACATAGACCGCCATCCAACTGCATCTATGACTAATAATCCACCTTCAGGTTATCATCCGAGCCCCCTCTAGTATTAAGTTACATGCAAGAGATTATTGCTTTACGAATTACGTGTAATGTAAACAATACGATTGTTCTATGAACAAAGGATTGTTGTTTTCTCCCTAGTAGCAACAGCACATCTAGTACCTTAGAGATTTCTATTACTTCCCCAGATTACTAGAGGCATAAACGCACTATCGAGCATAAATACTAACTCTTGGAGTTGCTAGCATCTACTTGGCCAAGATAGCTACTAACAACGGAAAGCATGCAAGATCACAAATAACAAAGACATGATAGAATCAATAATCAATCCGAAATAGGATCTCAATATCCATCGGATCCCCGCAAACACAACATGCAGAATTACAAATAGATGATCTTGATCATGAACGGAGCTCACAAGATCTAGACATGAAAGCACAAAGGAGGAGAACCAGCCATCTATCTACTACATGGATCGGTAGTCCAAGGATGAACTACTCACGCATCACACCGGAGGCTTGCATGGTGATGAAGAAGGCCTCCAGGGTGAATTCCCCTCTCTGGCAGGGTGCCGGGAAGAGCTTCAGATCCCTCCCGATCTAAGGATGGAGATGACGGCGGCTACAGACTCTTTCGTGGATTTTTGATCGGGTCCTTAGGGTTTTCATCCTGAGGGCATCCTATAGGCGGAAGGAGAGGCCGAGGGGGTGCTGGGGTCAGCCCGACCACCCCCTGGCGCGGGCTAGGCCTGGTCGCGTGGCCAGGTGGTGTGGCTGGCCCCCGGCCCTTCTTCGTCTCGTATTCTAGCATCTGATGACTTCCGGAAAAATAGGCACTTTGGCTTTTGTCGCGTCCAATTCCGAGAATATTCATTTTCTGACTTTCCTGGAACCAAAAACAGCAGAAAACAAGCAGCTGGCATTGTGGCTCTTGTTAATAGGTTAGTCCAAGAAATCATATGAAAAGTAATCCAAAGTATGGACAAAACACAAGAAAGTGGATAAAACCAAGCATAGAACATCAAAAATTATGGATACGTTAGCAACGTATCAACATCGCCAAGCTTAACTCCTGCTCGTCCTCGAGTAGGTAAGTGATAAAAAGAAAGAATAATTTTTGAGGTGACATGCACCATCAAAGACTTGATCAAAGTATTTGTAAAACATTCAAAGCTGGTATCATAGTACTTCAATCATAACATGAAAGACAGAGTTCTAGCAATAAGACAAAGAAACTATGATGCAACATGAAAAGGCACAAACAAAATATTCATGAATAACAATGTTTTGCAAGACGTTTGTTTGTTTCACATAAAGAAAACATAGCATAATAGTATTCAACTTGTCCCTCATTGAGTAGCAAATATAAATGCATAGGACAACTTCAAAGTTCATAAGAGTGACTAGATACAGATAGTTTAAAACAAGCAATATCAGGTTATGCATCAATCAACTAGTCTTGGGACAATGCACACAGAACTAAGAATGGCCACTATGCTCTCAAAGTAGGTACATAAAGGTAGAAGGTGGAGACTCAATATAATGGTGGAAGAAAGGTCTTCATAGAAGGAAGTAGGGATTCAAGTCTCATAAAGAGCTTCCAAAAATTATGGTACTTATAGCTTTCAGCTCTCATTGCCCCTATCATAAGCATCTTGAAGTGAATAAGGTTAAAGTGAACAAACTATGGTGTACATGCTCGATGAAGTATAAGTTAGAAATCTCATGTCCCTTGTATACAAGGGACGCTCCTCATGCTACTCAAATTTAGTCACCGGTAAGTTCTTGTCATCGTAAGTACATGTGTATCATAGAGAACCGCCGACGGGTTACCCCTGGCCCGATGATACGGAAGAATCCCCATATCAAAATGACAAGGCAAGTAGACAACGAGCATCTCAGCAATCTTCTTATTTACCATGGGAATATGGTGCTTTTTTTTTCTCTCTTTCCTCTTTTCATAATCACTTTTCTTTTCTATTTTCTCTTTTTTCTCAATATAGGACTCTTTTTTATAAGAATAATGCTTCATAGACAGCTCATTATGGTTACGTTGCAGGTTTCCACCATGTCAGCATGGATTAGACCAGCGGCCCATGCGTTTCTCTAACACATATACATAACTTCATGGACTTACAAGCTCCCCTTTCATTTCACACCGACGACATCCATATACAAAAGAGCATGATATCAACTAGGTACAAGTACCAAGTGCAATGTTGAAAGCGTTCCCCATGAAAGCATGGTTCTTCTAATTCCCAACAAATAAGTGCAAGCATATACAACATATACGACACAATGGTTCAAGTTTATTAAGGGCAAGAAAAGTAAAGTGTGCCATCAAGTTCGTGAGAGCTTTAATCACTAGTTTTCTCATAACAAGTTTAATTTGGAAGGTAAACAAAAGCATGAATATACTTGGAATAGCATAAGCTAGTAGGTAGGTATGGTGGAATCTTTGGAATAATTTGGTTTAAGGAGTTGGATGCATGAGTGGAACTCATACTTGGTTGTGGAGGCTAGCAAAAGACTGGGAGCGACAAACTAAGAGAGCAATAATGCCATAATCATGCAAAGCGAGAAAACTAAAGGATCATAAAGGCTATGGTGACTTGAGATAGTCATAACATGGTTTGAGCATGCGCCAAGCCAACCCAAATAAAGCATCAAAGGAGAATACCACTATACTATGCTTTAATATGGTAAACCAACGCATGATTCATCCAAGGCACATTAAACAATCTCAATTGTTTATCACAAGTCATGATACATCAAATAATACTAAGCATAAAGCCAAAACAATATCAAGCTTGGCATGACAAAGCATAGGCCACAGTCAAAAACGAGCTCTTTTTACCACATAAGCATGAACTTTCCTACTCTTTTCCAAACCAAACCAAACTATTTGCAAACCAATGTATGAAAGAGGGGGTCCAACCAATTTATTCAGCAAACTAAGAAAACCAAAGCAAACGAAAAACGAAAACGAAAACGAAAAAGAAGACGCTCCAAGAACAACATACTGTGCATGAAACAATAAAAATCAAGCGTTTGGAAGAAACCTGGGATTTTTATTGATGAAGAAGGGGATGCATTGGGCATCCCCAAGCTTTGACGCTTGTACTTCTTGGATATTTATTGGGGTGACACGCGTGGCATCCCTAAGCTTGAGCTTTAGTCCATCCTTCATCTCATTACTCATTCCTTCCATACACCTGAAATTATTTCCTTCATACAAAACTTCACACAATCTTTATTAGCAACATTAGTGCACTCAAGATAATAAGTCTTAAGGTTCAGTTCTAACAGCAAATAAACTTCCATTAGAACACTAGATACTGTAGCATTTCCCTCAGAACGCTCAATTCCCCAAAAGAACTAAAAAGGAACCAACAAGAAGCAAATGCAGAAAATGGCAGAAATCTGTCAAAACAGACCAGCAGGTAAAGACAAATTTTTTCGAAGACCTTATGTTGCTCAAATCAAAAAGTGTTGAACTAACGAAAGTTAGATAACAACCTGGGGCATAAGCACAAAATGTCACACCTCAAAAATACGTTCAGAGATTTTATACGAATTTTTATGGTGAAGCACAGAAATCTGTTTTGGGACATCAACTTTCCCAATCATTACTTCTCTCTCATTAGAGGTTACTCTTGGCACAAAAAGCAAAATAAAAAGGATAAGGAGCGGTTATTACAGAGGTAATAACTTCCAAGACTCATCTAAAACTTTTGGGTTATCTACCAATAAGTACTTTTCTTTAACGCATTTAAGTTAGGCATAAGAAGCAAGAAAGAATCAAGTGTTCTCAAATGAAGAAGCATTAAGATTAATACCGGAAATATCTTCAACAAGGCAAGGTATCTCGTCCAAATAAGTTCTAGAGGATGCTCTCTCAGTGCTCTTAGGTTCACTACTTTCATCAAAAGGGTTTTCAGGAACAATCCAATCAAGATTCTTTTCTATGGCTTCATGCATTGCTACTAGTTTGAAAGGTGTTGGTATCTTAGGTTCCTCCCCTTTAGGTTCGGTTTTGTTCATCTTTTATCGTGTACCAACAACATCTACACATGAGCCTAGCATATGGAAACGTTCATAGACTTTTCTAGCTTCTTTGGCAACATCATAGAATTCCTTAAACAAAGTTTCTAGAATAAAATCCCTCTTTTCAGGGTCCTCAATTTCTTTAAGCTTAAGAAACATTACTTGCATTAAGGGGTTGAGGTTAACAAACCTAGCTTCTAACATGTGAATTAAAGAAGCTGCAGCAATCTCATAGTTTGGAGCAAGTTCTGCAAGGGATCTATCCTCAGTATCTTCATGCTTACTAACATGATTAAAGAATTCTCCAATATTATCTTTCCCAATTATAGAACCACTACGAATTGGAAGATCTTTCAGGGTGAATTTAGGGATCAACATGGTGAGCTCAGGAAGAGGTGACGACTAAAGGAGACTTAATTTTTTTGTGTTTTTGATAAAAAAAGCAAACTTGTAAAACTAATTTTTGTGTGTTTTTGATAACAAAACAAGCAAACAAAGCAAAAGAAACTAAGCAAAACAAAAAATAACAAAGTAAAGAGATTGGTTATGAGGGACTCCCCTTGTGAAGATGTCCTTGACTCCCCCGGCAACGGCGCCAGAAAAATGCTTGATGGCTCAGTGTTGATGTAGAGCTCGTTGGGAACCCCAAGAGGAAGGTATGATGAGCACAGTAGCAAATTTCCCTCAGTTATGAAACCAAGGTTTAATCGAACCAGTAGAAGCAAGGAAACACCCCAAAGGTGTTGCTAGTTGAGCCTTGGCAAGGCGCACTACCGGTGCTAGTAGCAACATGGAGACCTGCACAACACAATCACATAACTTTGTCCCCAACTTGCGATGAGGTCATCAATCTCACCGTGTTTTGCTGAAAACAAAGGATTAAACATATCGAATGGAAGGAAGTAATAGTTTGTAGAAAGTAAACACAAAGCAGTAAACAGTTTATAGATTGTATGTAAAAGAAAAGGATCGGGATCCAAAGGTTAGTCCAAGAAATCATATGAAAAGTACTCCAATGTGTGGACAAAACATACGAAAGTGGATAAAGCCAAGCATAGAACATCAAAAATTATAGATACATTTGCAATGTATCAGTGGGAACGAAGTAGCTTCGCTAAATCATAATATGTAAGGGACATATTTTAAGTGGGAGCTAAGTGAAATCCCTGGATCTCATATATGATGATATATTTGAGTGGGAGCATGACACCATTCTGAAATATGTGGAAGACATATATAATGTAAATAGTATTAATAATATTTGAGTTGGTAAATATGGATGAAGTTGATTAGGTTATTAAACATTATCTATCTAGATAGATTGATACGTTTAATAAACATTAGTGTCGAAATGCTTTCTGTATTTGATTCTGAAGATGTTCAGAATATCCTAGAAAACATTCTGAAGTAGTTCAAAATGGAACAAGGTAAGAAAGAAGTTCTTACTTGTATGCATTGAGTTAATCATAATATTACAACTATGGTCGAAAGAAACAAATGAGATGAGTTGCATATCCTATGCCTCAGTCATAGGTTCTTCCTTATAACCATATTGTATACTCGACGTAATATGACCTGAGTTTTTTGTCTAGAAAAACAAGTTCTTAGTTGTAAGAACATGTCTTGAGGTGATTCCTGAGTTAATCAAAAACCAGAGTTAAGTTCGTCCTTAAATTGTAAGGATCAAGGTTAGGCATCAAAGTTGCAATTAATGCACTGTCAATTAGGATCTACATAGATATATTTTTGGCTAAAGAAGTTCGACTTCTACTAAGTGTGTTTCAAAGTTTAAATGACAACCGTGAAATTCCAATTAATTGATCGAACGTCATTATAAACATTAGAAACAAAGTCTCACTCTATAGCTAAACACACTTCAACACATTACAAGATAATGGTGTAAATATCAAAATTAGGAAGACATTGACGATTTGCAAATGACATATGGATCTGGTAAAACAGATCGAGGACATGACATTTCGAATAAATGAAAATTTATAATATGCATTTAATATATGTTAATTATGAATTAACATATATTAAATAAATATTTAAATTAATATTTATGGACAACTTCCACAAAGGGCCAAAACCCCAGAGGGAATCAGCCTAGTAGGCAGACACCCTGAAAAAGGGATAGAAAACAATAGTCACTTGCGTGATGGGCCATTTTGACCAGCCCAGGCGAGCAACATGGCGTGCGGGTGTAGTGCGCCAGGCAGGCAGCTGCAAGCCGAGCACCATAGCGAGCCACGGCCTCCCTACCCAACACGGGCGTGTGGGTGTGCGCTGGCACGCAGGTAGCGCGAGTGGGTGGCTGGACCACCCGGCTGCACACGCTGCAGCTGCCGCTGCTTGGCACCGGGCTGCGGTCGAGGACGGCCCACCCGGGCCGCTTGGCTACGAGCTTCTGGTGCGCTGGGCTGCGCCACTGGTGGCCCACCCGGGTTCCACTTGTTATCCCAGCCGGCAATAGCCCCTTTTCTATTTATTACTTTGCAATATTTAGTCCCACATGGGACACCCAATGTGGATGGTATGCCTCCCTCCATCTATATAAAGGGTTTCTATGGGTGGGATTAAACACAACAATTGAGATATTTTTCTAAGGAATTTCCTTATGTTGTGTTTGGATGTTGGAATTTGAGCTTAGAATTGAATTGGGCTGGAAATTCCAAATCCAAGATGGAAAGGAAATGGACTTGATTTCCAATTCTGGCGTTTGGATATGCATGAAATTTTCTATTTGAATCAACGGGTAGTACCCAATTCCAAATCCTGTTTGGATGTACACAACATAGAATTGAATGTTTTTTGAGTTTTGACAATATAAAACTTTTCTAAATTTATGCAAAAAAGTATATGCATTATTTGAGGTTCATATATTATTTTTCACACATGACAATATTAAAGTATTATGAATAAAGTCACATATCTCATCCTATTACAAACTCATGTAACAAATATATGGAACTATCACACACATGTTCTTATCATAAATTGGTAAGAAACACATCAACAAAGAGTAGAGAATAAGAAGTTCATACCGAGGTGCTACTAATTCTTGTAGGAATCTGTTGTTCGCATAGATCAAAATAGTGTGTATTAGGTGTTCTTCCAATGGGAATAGCTTCAGCAAAAAATCATGGCACACAAGGAGAAGAGGAGGGATAGGGACTGCCAGCTGGAGCAGGACCAGGGAGCCACCTCCACTGACCTACCGCTGAGGGTCAACCTCCGTTGGCCAGGGGATCCAGGTCGCTGCTGCCACAGGTTAGGGTTCCGGCGGGCGCCCACAGTCGTTCTAAGAGGGGGAGGGAGGAAGGGCAAGGGATAGGAATTCGGGCAGGAGGAGAATAGGGCGGGGAAGGGGAGAAGATGGTGGGGAAAGGGAGGGGCGGGCAGCTCACCGGCGACGGTGCTAGGCAGAGTGCGTGCCTCCCCGCGGGAATCTCTCCCGAGCGATCCTATCGGGAGCAAGAAAGGACGAAGGGGTGTGAGATTCCATGCCTTTCCGAGCCCGTGAGCTCGGAAACTGCCGAGGCCGGGCGGACGCATGCGGGGTCGCGGCTCGGAATTGTTGCATGTTTCCACGCTGAAATTCCTAGGCCCTTCCAAACGGTTGAATTAGGCCCAACAATTCCTGAATTCTAATTCCATGCTTATTTTCCAACATCCAAACACAGTGTTAGAGAACTCTCCCCTCTCTCTCTAGTTGTCTCCTTGTGTTGGCACGATCCCTCGAAAGGACTATACACGCAAGAGATGTCGCACCTGCAACACATCATTGTGCTGCAGGGATTCCAGCCAAGGGATCTACGTCCGCACTCCCGACATGAATGAGGGATCGAGAGGTCATCATCGTACATTGTATGTGTGCGAAACCACGAGGGTGCTTCCATTAGTGGCATCTTGGATGTCGTGAGCTAGACCATTGTACGATGGAGCGAGGGGTGATTTGTGAGGAGCTTCACGACCTTGAGGTCGGCTAGGAGTATAACTACATCATCCATGTTCCCCTCATAATGTTAGCCGCTTTCGAATTACAAGGGTATGTATCCTAAACCTCATCCCGCTGCCACATCCTTTCCTTCCTCCACTAATAGTGAATCGATGGAGGAAGCGGAGACCTTCGAGTTGTTCCAATAGGGCAGAGAACAAGTGGGAGCAACCGTCTATGTTCAGGTTAGGAAGGACTATCCGGTGCAGTCAGAGAGTTGGAAGCAGCTCGTTCATCTAGGAGGCCACCATGAGAAGCAAGTATGACTAGGTGTTGTTCGCCTCCCACTCCGTGCAAAGCAACAACAACATGTTCCCGGCTCCGCCCTGGGCCACCGCTAGCTGATCCCCTAAGCGAGGAACCTCTTCCTCCAGGAGGGACAAGTTCGAGGAGCTTCTTATGATTATGCTCCTCCACCTTGACAAAGAGATTGGTGTGCTCCTCCTTGAAGAAAAAACTACATAGTTATCGCTCTCAAGACGAGCCCAGAGAGCGCGTTGCTCGGATTCACAAGCATTGTAGGCTCTTCGGGTCAAGGTCCAAGCTTCATCATCTCAAGCGCATGCAGTGGCCCAGTCCGACAAGGTCACAGGGGCTCCCCCGCCAACCAAGACACCGGGGTGTGTTGTGTAAACCCCAATCGATATCTTAGGGACACCTGTCGGTATAACCCGGCGGTGGTTCGTCCCATCACGGAGTTGTAAGAACAAGTGAAGCGAACATATCACGAAGGTATGCATCCCTCGTACACAAATGTGCATGTACGATGTACGACCGTACAAGAGTACATCATATCACACTCATCTATGAAGAAATATAAATATATTTAAAAGATGATAGTCAAGATCCAAATTACATAATCATATTAGAGGACTAATTTCCACATACACCAATCATCAAGCCGAAGCAAATAAGTTAGAATCCGAGTATGGATCAAGATACAAATTGGCATAAGATGTCATGAAGATAAGCAAATAACCCTTCCAACAGATCTCAAGATCTTTGCCCCAGAAACTCTACGTGAGCGGTCGATGCCTGCTTCATCCACGTTGTAGCATCCAAAGGGAAAAGACCTAACATTCTGACAAATCAGAATGTGTGATCCTAAGGTACTCAGCAAATATTTATGTAACTAAAGGGATAATATGGGGTTTGGCTTGATAGCGGCAAAAGATAAACATGTACAATAGTCTATAGAGACATGCTAAAACTTGCATCTAAATAGATATAGACGAGAGAGTACATAAGACAGTAACTAGCAGATATATAACATAAGTAAAGTAACAAACCCGAATATTACCAACTCGCATATTGGACGACAAAGAAATTAAGGTAAACCAACTCTAAGCAGTTTTAGTTAACCATTCCATTGTAGTTGCACTATTTACTAGTCAAGTTGAGTCAAGTTTATAGTTCTACTTCACTTCAAGTTGTCTGGTCGAGAAACTGTGTTAAATTATGCTCCAAGTAGTCCATAACCTCGCACACGGGTTTTTGAAAAGATTTCTCTGCATGGGTGCACCAAATTACCCGTTCACACTTGTTTCAACCTCAAAAACCAAATGAAAGCAAAAGCAATGAGCTATCACGGCAGATTTATTCCAAGAACGAGAGAAAGTTTTAGGTGGACAACCGACTAAGCTACGCGCATCATAGTTGGCAAATTTCAAGATGAACCAAGAGGTTGTGAACACTGCCAAAACATCAGAGGTCATAGGCATGACTCTCTTGCAAAAGTGTGAAGGGAATATGTCCTGAGAGGCAATAATAAAGTTGTTATTATATGTATTCTAAATATATGATAGATATTTATTTTGCATGCTATAATTGTACTAGAAGGAAACGTTAATACATGTGTGTTTAATAAACAAATAAAGAGTTCCTAGTTATGCCTCTCCTATAACCTAGCTTGTTGATTAACAAGATGATCAATGTTTCCTGATTATGGACATTGTATGTTGTTAATAACGAGGTCACAACATTGGTGAATGATGTGATGAACATTCATCTGAACTATAGCATTACGATGAAAGTCATTATGTTTATATTGCTATAACATCATGCAAAGTAATCTTAGTCCTTAGACCATGAGATCATGTTAATTTAACATCGTAAGAGTACTTTGATAACATCAAACGTCACACCGTAACAGGATGACTATAAAGATGGGTTTGGGTACTCCGAAGATGTTATGTTGAGGCTCATTGATCAAGAGTGGAATTTGTCAATCCTGATGATGGATAGATATACTCTGGGCCCTCTCGGTGATATCACATTAAGATAGCTTGCAAGCAAGTGATGTGATCCCTAGAATGTTATATCACGGGAAGGTAACAAGATCAAACTAGGTATTGAGATACTGATGATCGAATCTCGGGCATGTAATATATCGCAAGACAAAGGAATTTAATTACTATCGTTAAAGGTTCTCTTGATCACAGAAGTCATCGTTGAATGTGTGGGAGTTAGTATGGATCTCTAGGTTCCGCTTCTGATTATTAATCTAAGAGGGGTCTCGATCATGTCTGCATTATTCGTGAACCGTAGGGTGACACACTTAAGGGTTACCAACACCATTTGGAGCAAATATGTTCTAGACGAAAGAATTGCAAAGCACTAGAATTATTTCAATGGACATCGAAATTGTTTCGGGTGAAATTGCTGAAATTGGTTCTGCATGTGATATTAAAATGTTGCAAGGGGTTTTATGTGAATGTTTGTTAATTAAAGTAATTAACAAAATTCTGAATAAAATAAATAAAATAGTTTTATTAAATGAGAGTTGCATTAAATTTGGTGGAAATTTAATGCATGTGAGTGGGATTTTGAGTGGAGGCAAAATTGATGTGAGTGGAGCTTCCACCACATGAATGAGGAAGAGGTGGGAGAACCCCCCATGGGCGACGACCATGGGAGGGGGGCATGCCCCCTCTCTTTTAAAAGGCCCCCTCTCCTCCCTCTCAATGCACACCTCCTCGTGAAGGATCTCTCTCCCCCTCTAGAATTATTTACCCACGGTCTCAGTTTAGCGAGATACATGTACCTGGTGGCATTTCGTATGGAAGGAGTTGCTGCTTCCGCTATATCGCTGGAGCGAGGAGGTGGAGGTTGTTCGGTGGTCTGAACGTGTGTGCGAGGACGGATGCGCTGCTGATTTGCGGCGCTTGGACTTCCACTCGGTCTTGAGATCGGCAAGCGTTCGACTACATCATCCATGAGTTCTATCTCGTTACACTTTGTCGGTCTTCAAGTGTATGTTCTCTATGGATGTATATCCACCCGTTGCTTGTATCTAGTAGATAGATCTTGGCATATAATAGTTTCCATCGTAGGATTTTTTTGCTTTCTATACTGCGAACCCAACAAAATGTCACAACTACATTGCAGTATAATAAAGGCTCATCTAGCAACAAAATAGTAAACATGGCATAACATGGAATAAGTACAGAAGGTAACATATAAAGCTCGAACTAGTTTTGGCCCCCAAAACAAACTTCAGAACAAGGTTAAGCTCGGGGGATCCAAGAAAGTGTCTCGTGAGCGGTTAGCGCGATAGTTGTGGAACAAGTATCAAGTATTCGGGTCCCGTGTGAAACAAGTGGATGGGATAAAATCCAAAACTCAACTATTACTCACCGATGCCTCACTACATAATTAAGATGTTTAGGGTACCTCGTTATCCACATCTTTCCAATAGATAAAGCTGACAGATTCAATGCCCACCACTATCCAAGAGATGAATACCAAATGCCTCCACAAACCCAACACATGCAGTTTTATGACTCACATGACTTCAACAACTCCTGAAGTAATGGTTGTTGGGATAGAAGGATCAAGCTTTATATCAGGGTTGAAAATTATAGGTTGTTTAGTACTTGTGATCGCAACTCGAGATACCGAATCGAGATAGTAGTGCAAGAATAAGACAAAGGCATAGATTCTATCAATGTACATGCAAGCATAGGAATGCTTGCATACAAATTCTGGAGTGAAGTTGAACTCCTCGGGGCAGTGGGTGATATTGAAACTGCAGTTGTTCACTTCGTTCTCAATGCATATCCAGAAGAAGTAAACACACATGTGCTATACAGAAACTACGAAACAATATAGGAATTGTACTAAGCAAGCAATCAAGCTATGCCATGATTATATTATGCTAGATGCAAACCATATTGATGGTACAACATTGGTGAGGCATTGCATGCATCAAAATAATTAAACACCATTTTATTTGGTATTTTTATTAGGTGGAAAACCTTGTTGGACCCTAATTAAAATCATGATACAACATACAATTTAATATATGTATGCCATATTTGGATCCGTCTCGTTTTTTGATCGATTTAGACATATTATTTGTCGAATTCTAAATTGCGGATTAAAGATATTAAATATTTCATGTTTAAGTAATATAAAAAGATTATATTTATTTAATAACTATTAAGTAAAAATAGATATTATGAAATATTATTAAATTCTAAACATTTTTCATAGTCAAAGTTTTTGAAAATTCAAATGTTTTGACCTTCATATTCACAGGTGAAAGTTTGAACTGAATTTGAATTACATTTGAATTTGTCTGACTAGTTTCGAATAGTCGAAGGACCTGGTCACCTGGGTGATGTCAGGGGCCAGATTGGAATTTTGAAAAGGATAGAAGGTAGTGCAGGTTGCTTATCAGAAAAGACAAGGGGCTCTGGATCATATTCCAGCGTGTAGGGAACTAGTTTCGTAACTTGCCGACCAAGTACGAGGACTTCCTTTCAGAATGTTCATTTGTGTATAACTGAATTTTTTTGAAACACAAGTTCAGTTCGACAGTTGAGAGAGGAGAAAAATAGCAAAACTTTGGTTGAATTCTGACCAAACTGGGACTTGATCCGGCGCTGTTGGTCAACATCACTAGCCACTAGGGTTGCGGGACGGGTGGTGCTTGATTTGGTTCAAGGTTTAACTAGAGCCAGATTGGACGGGTTTCAGGTGTTCGATTAACTTACAACTAAAGTTTAGTGCATCTCTTAATTTTGGGGTACAAGGGAGGAGCAAGCGGCGGCGAGACAGAGCGTCATCGGTGACCTCGCTTGGATCAGCTGGTTGTTCGTGTTGTGCGAGGTGTGCATGCTTGTGGAGGGGTTTCGAAGTGTGCAAGCATGCGTGTGCATGCGTCCCCGTGGCAGGACCGATGGTTGTAGCAAGGTGAGCGGCGGCTACATGGCATATGCAAGTGGGGAAGGAGACGATAGCTCACCAGAAGGCTGATACAGGGGTTGGGGTGGCCAGAGGAAGCATTGGAGCAGCGGGCGGTACGGTCGGCGAGAAGGGGCTCATCTGAATCCTTCCAACGAGATCTAGCAAGCATGTTGAAGACATTCTGCAAATGCACCAACAATAATCTACTTAAAAATTACTGCTAGAATCAAGATTGAATACCATCCATATATGCCAACTATAGAGGATGTTGAGCATGGAAATATGCATAAATTTACTCGTCAGTAGAGACGTGAAACAAAACAGGAACCCCACACAAACAACTAAGCAAAGATCCAAAGAACAAACAAAAAACACCCATCTTACATGATGACACTAAGGCAAATTACCCTAGGCACTCACAACAGGTCACATTTCCTTGTACCAATGAAAAAACGGGTAGCAAGTATGAAACATAAAAAGGAAAAAAACACTTTAATTCATATGCATATTACAAAGGAAACAACATAGAGGACTTTGAATGCACCATGGACAATTCATAAATGCCTAACACATCACAAACTGAACACATGCACTTACACATTCAAAGGAGGGGTCAAGAAATAAAAAGAATTCGAACACATACATATCAACCAATATAGACCATCACTAAAAAAGGATTATTAGGTAATCTATTTGACACAACACGGGCCATAACTTTTTAGGACAAAATCAAATGTAAATCATACTACTATGGAAAAATTTGTTACATATAAATCATGATAAGCAGGTCCTATCTTGCAAAGCACGAGTATGCACAAAACTGATGTAGAAAGCTACAAGTCTCCGTCATGGCCACCTAGACTTTTAGTTCAGCTATATGACAAACTCTACACGGGTTGCAGTAATCTAATAAAATGCATACTCAACTTAGGATGTCAAATCAGTGCATGCATTATTTTACCAACCCAAGGTTCAAAAGATCCAACTAAATGCTTCATCATACATAAATCAGATACCTAGCTAAGTCAATCACTCTTATGTCGAAAATTTGTTGTGAGTCGGCCTGCTTTTCTAAGAATTGTAAGTACAATCTTGTAGGAAAAATGGGTAAAAAAAATACAATCCAAGCTAAATGTACCCACCATTGAAAAACCAATGGACCACACAAAAACTTTACACTGGTCTGATATGAGAGAAATATTTAGTTGAGGCATGTGCGGTAGAACATCCAACGGACACCTTGCACATGGGATTTAGGAGGCAGTTCTTTATGCTATTTTGGAAGAAGTTAGGTACAGCCACAAGTAAAAATCAAGACGCATGTATACACTATAACAAACCCTACATATACCTCGAACATGAGGCTATATAGGAGTAAGCAGTGTTGTGAGTACAACATTGCAGCTTCCAAGTCCTATTTGCAGTGCATAGAGGGTAGCTAACTAACAACACAATAGATATATGTGGTTTTTAATATGAGTACCAAGGAAAAATTGCACATAACTGAAAAGTAAGATCTAAAACAAATTGAATGCAAGATTTCAGGTGCACTACCACATACAGAGAAAACTAATAGCTGAAGTAACCCCCATGAAAGGGGTAAAGAGAACAATAGTATTTTATACCTTAACAAAATCATGGAACATCTGAGATAGTGAAGCTGGTCTAAAAATAGAAAAATGTTTTCAGTAGCATGCAACACACCATAAAAAATAGCTATCGATCAACAAAACTCTATGTTATCTATAGGTGCACCACAATGAAAATAACACTGTACCTTTCACTGGAGTAGCAGTCTCGTGACAACCATAGCAATAAAAGACACATTTAGGAACCTAAAATGAAAAAATAGTACTCCCTCTGATCCATAATAAGTGTCACTAAGAATATGCATGACAATATGAATGAAGGAATACAACAAACACATGTAGCAAACATGAGGCAAAAGGGTGGTATAGGTCACTAAGGTCGTGCAGATTCGAATCCAATACGATCAACACTATATAGCGACATGGATATGGTTCCCACATAAATAAGTTGTGTCACAACTACAAATTAGGAATTTGATAAAAAAAATAGAATAAGTATATACAAAAAAGAACTAATCCGAGTGAAAAGGCAGAATAAATGGGGTTATTTGGTAAGTAATACTACTCCTAGACCCCCTAGTAGAAGAACAAATCCCCTAAATAGCATAAGAATCTCATGTATTGGTACAGGTAAATCATATCATATCCTGTCAGTTTGATGCAATAGTGCAAATGAAAACTAACAGTGATGACCATTGAATTTATTTTTACCACTACAATTAAATTTAATGAGAAAAACCCTGACAATTGTTGAGTAAGTGTATATGAGTTAGGCACCATAGGATTCTACGAAAGATCAACCTAGTTCTCTTATTATTCTATGTGCCAAGTATTGAGCATGGCATGGGTGAACTTACCTTCAAGGATGTGACTCACAAGAAATCAGGATGAAGCAACTAGTCAAAATGGTAGACCTACATGGAAGGTACTAATATAAGGTATACACTTGTTGATGAACCCACACATCAACCAGTCATGTGAGATCAAAGCACATGGCTTAATAGGATTGATAGGATACTCATACCAACAAGTTGCAACTTATTTTCTGGAAGCTCATCTGAAAAGAAATCTAAGGTTAAGCGTGCTTGGCCTAGAGAAATTTGAGGATGGGTGACCAACCGGGAAGTGGGTATCGGGTGCACACGAGTGAGGACAAAGTGCGCAGAAAAGACTAGTGACACCCCTGGGGCCTAGTGGACGGGGTGTTACAAAGTGGTACCAGAGCCGATCCTCGCGGTTACAAGGGCGTATGCGGGTCAGTGGTGGGACATGTGGAGCATGGAGCGTGTGGCCCAGAGTGGACATGTCATGGCACATGTGCCAGTACTGGACACACAAACGTGTGCCAAGAGGGGATGTTCATGGCTTGTGCTTGATCGATAAGGGCATCGATCTTCTAAGGGTGGGTGTATGTGAGATCCAAGCACATGGCTTAATAGGATTTATAGGATACTCATATCAACAAGTTGCAACTTATATTCTGGAAGCTAATCTAAAAAGAACTCTAAGTTTAAGCATGCTTGGCCTATAGAAATTTGAGGATGGGTAACTGACCGGGAAGTGGGTACCCGGTGCGCACGAGTGAGGGCAAAGTGCACAGAAAAGACTAGTGTTTGTCTGTGGGGCCAATATAGAGATCCTAGTAAGCTTCCAGGAGTGACACCCCCAGGGCCCAGTGAACGGGGTGTTATAAGTCATTATCTAATTACCTAATATTTTAGCTATTTTTTTATGGAGAATCCTTTCCCTAAAGTCCCAAATTCTACAAGTTGTAAAGTGAATAGATAAGAGCATATACATATTCCTTCTGCACTCCTAAAGAAAAAGTCCGGTGTTCCTCAACCAAGAAATACATCAAACCATAAACCTAAACCTAGATATTACCCTAGCATATGTAGCAAGAGATTTTTTTTCTTTAGTGCACAAGGTACAAAAATCTATTTACAAAATAAAATAGAAACCTCAGTAGGCATACACCACTACAGGAAGCAGCTTGTATACTAAGGGCCTCGGGCTGTCGGCAAAGGGCCAAAAGCCCTCAGCATATAACTATGCTGGTGGTGGCCCTCAGTATATGACCATCGGTAACCTCTCATCCGTATACATCACCTGGCCGCTGACATACACCGGACCATCGGCATACGCATGTATGCCATGTTTTTTGGGCGGTAGTTGGCAAACATAGACCATCGACAGAAAAAAGTGACGATGCCCTCCATTTGACGGTGATAGAGTGTATGCCAAGGGCCAAGCAGTTGACATAGCTAGGGTGTATGATGAGGGCATTGCCATCCGCATATAAGCCTGCGTGCACTGTTCTGGTAGCTCATAGGGAAAAAACATTTAACAGAAAATCATCTTGAATCATCAAGAACTAATAAAACACTACAAAGAGCATATATCACATGAAGTATAACAGTAGTGAATCATTTATTTGCATGCATATGATCAAGATATTGATCTCACATACACTTAAGATATTGAAAAATTATTCTAGCATATATGTGTGTTTACACTTCAACACAACACATACACACTGATTGAGGAGAACAAAAAGCCTATCAAACTACTTTATTTGCATGATCTACATAAGAACAAGTATATGTATCTAAACTGTCCATAAGCCTGGTCAAATTTCACATATGGCACCACAATAGAATTGAACCAATCATGTGGAACCAAACAAAATAAGAGAATATTAGAAAGCATATAACTGATTATTCTTCAGTTCATCAAACTGAAAATATTCAGTTTTGTTAGAACAAAGTTGCCACTAATAACAAATGTTTGGCTAAGTAAACCGTCCAAACAGGAGCATGGCACACCGTGGGAAGAACACCATAGATCCAACAACAATCCAATAGCATAAGGGATGAGCTATATCATCTAGGGAGTCTCACACCCAAGACTAGACCATCAACACAACCAAAATTCTAATAGTAACCATAGTCCATCGACTTGAAGACTGGTCATAGAAGGTGAAATGGATCGTATGGGCACCTAGAGGGGGGTGAATAGGTGCTACTTCAAATTTTAATGCTTTTTCAATTTTAAGCTTGACCCAAAGGTAAATTCTCTAGATAAACTATTATGTAGAATTACCCTATATGCAAACCTATCTACTAGCGAGTAAAGGCGAGTAGAGTGAGGAACGAGGAAACCGTGATGAAGCACGTGGAGACACAGGATTTTTTTTACCGCAGTTCATTCCTTGTTAAGGGAAGTACATCTGCGTTGGAGGGGTGGGAGGTACTAAGACCACCACGCCACAATAGGCCTCACCCTGTTCTCCGATGGATCCCACCACCAAAGGCCTGATCCACCTTTCCACTATAGGTACCCTTCGAGGCGGGAACTGACGCCTTTACACAGCTAGCGGGGCACAACTCCACAACCAAATTGGAGGCTCCCATAATGACAACAAGCTGCCACAAGAACAAGTTATCAATAACAAAACACAAGATCTAGATATTAACGAGAATACTAGATCAGGGATTTCTCCAAGTGAATGAAGAGGATTTGATGCGCTTGATTCACGATGATGATGTAGGTTGTCTCCTCCTTCAATTCCCCCAAAGATCAAAGCCTTCGGGTGGTTGAAGTGGGAGATCTAGAGAGTGAGCTCTTGCAACATGTCTGGTCTTTTCGAATGAATCAAGAGTTTTGAACGAAGGGGATGAAGGGGCTTTTATACCCCTTCCCCAACTGAGCCGTTGGAGCCTTTGGGGGCCGGATTATCTGGCCCAAGTGAGGCCCGGATTATCCGGCCTGGGGAAAACTCCTCCCTAGACTCGGATTATCCGGCAAATAATCGGCCCCCAGTCAGAGCGACGCGCCGAGCCAACCCTTGCTTGTCTCCTGGGGGCCGGATTATCCGGCCCAAGGTGAGGGCCGGATTATCCGGTCAGGGTAAGAAAGTCCACCCCACTTCAGATTGTCCAGGGGAAAATTTGCCCCCAGTTAGAGCGTTGCGCCTTGCCTGTCTTTGATCGTCTCCTGGGGGCCGGATTATCCGGCCCAAGGCGTGGGCCGGATTATCCGGTCAAGGGAAGAAAATCCGCCCCTTTTCGGAATTTCCGAGGGAAAATCCGCCCCTAGTCAAAGCGACGCGCCCTGCCTGCCTTTGCCAAGTGAGTTAGGCCGGATTATCCGGCCCCTTTGGGGGGCGGATAATCCGCCCCCCAAACACAATAAATTTTCCCTGCACACTTAGCACACATGAGAAAACTCCACGGTATTGTTATGTAACACGCAAAACACAGGGAACCATGAAATGTTCATTCAATCTCCCCCTTTTTGGTGTTAGATGACAATACTAGGATTTGCAAGATAGTTCTCAAGACACCAATATTTTAGTGAATGAAAGAGACTCCCCCTAAATGTGTGCATACTAAAATTTGCATTTGATTACAAATACACACAAGAAGGTACAAGTCTATTTCATTGAAACATACGTGAAAAAATTCATACCACCGGAGGGGAGATAGATGCATCCTCAAAATATTATAAGAATATCCAATGATAGCCATAATGAGTGCCTCCCTCGATATATATATCCAATATAGCCAATATGATAGATGTATCCATAAGAATAATCCATAAGATAAATTCAGAGCCACACAAACATAGTCTCATACAGCACAAATCACAAATAAAAGTTCCACGCTAAATGGGCACAAGCGAGATAAAGAACGAAAAGCTAAAGTGCAAATGCTTGTGCCCGACCCATGCAAATGCACGGAGACCTAATAGAACTACCTCTACCCCTTTGGCATCGAAACACCAAAAAGGAAGAGGAGCGATGCTAGCGCCTGTTGGCTCGTGGTTGATGTCGAGCTCGTTGGGGAACCCCAAGAGGAAGGTATGATGAGCACAACAGTAAGTTTCCCTCAGTTATGAAACCAAGGTTATCGAACCAATAGGAGCAAGGAAACACCTCCAAGGTGTTGTTGCCAACTTGGAATCCTGCACAACACAACCACAGAACTTTGCCCCCAACTTATAGTGAGGTTGTCAATCTCACCGGTTTTGCTGAAAACAAAGAATTAAACATATTGTGTGGAAGAAAGTAATAGCTTGCAGAAAGTAAACAGAAAGTAGTAAACAGTTGTAGATTGATGGTAAAAGAAAGGACCAGGGTCCATAGTTCACTAGTGGTGGCTCTCCTTAAGATAGATGACATGTTGGGTGAACAAATTACAGCGGGGCAATTGACAAACATCGAGAAAGCATACATGCATATACTAATCATCTTGACTTCTGTGAGATTTGATTGGGCATTACAACATTATACATAGACCGTAATCCAACTGCATCTATGACTAATAATCCACCTTCAGGTTATCATCCGAACCCCCTCCAATATTAAGTTGCAAGCAACAGATAATTGCATTACGCATTGCGTGTAAAGTAAACAAGACGATTGTTCTATGAACAAAGGATTGTTGTTTTCTCCCTAATAGCAACAACGTATCTAGTACCATAGAGATTTCTGTCACTTCCCCAGATTACTAGAGGCATGAACCCACTATCGAGCATAAATACTCCCTCTTGGAGTTTCTAGCATCTACTCGGCCAAGATATCTACTAACAACGGAGAACACGTACGATCACAAATAACAAAGGCATAATAGAATCAATAATCAATCTGAAATAGCATCTCAATATCCATCAGATCCCGCCAAACACAACATGTAGGATTACAAATAGATGATCTTGATCATGAATGGAGCTCACAAGATCTAAAATGGTAGCACAAAGGAGAAGAACCAAGTATCTAGCTACTACATGGACCCGTAGTCCAAGGATGAACTACTCACGCATCACACGGGAGGCTTGCATGGTGATGAAGAAAGCCTCCAGGGTGAATTCTCCCCTCCGACAGGGTGCCGAGAAGAGCTTCAGATCCCTCCCGATCTAGGGATGGAGATGACAGCAGCTACAGACTCTTTCGTGGAATTTTGATCGGGTACTTAGGGTTTCTGTATCGGAGGCATCTTATAGGTGAAAGGGGAGGCCGAGGGGGTGCCCTAGGCGGCCACACCACCCCCTGGCGCAGGCCAGGTCTGGCCACACGGCCAGGTGGTGTGGCGGCCCTCTGGCCCCTCTCCGTCTCGTATTCTGGCTCCGTGTCCCCCTCGGTGAAAAACTGACTTTGGCTTTTGTCCCGTGCAATTCTGAGAATATTCATTTTCTGACTTTCCTGGAACCAAAAACAACAGAAAAGAGGCAGCTGGCACTGTGGCATCTTGTTAATAGGTTAGTCCAAGAAAGTGTATAAAAAGTACTCCAAAGTGTGGATAAAACATAAGAAAGTAGATAAAAATAAAGCATGGAACATAAAAAATTATGGATACGTTAGCAACGTATCAACATCCCCAAGCTTAACTCTTGCTCGTACTCGAGTAGGTAAGTGATAAAAAGAAAGAATAATTTTTGAGGTGACATGCACCATCATAAACTTGATCAAAGTATTTGTAAAACATTGCTAACTAGGATCATAGTACTTTAACATAGCATGAAAGATAAAGTTCTAACAATAAGACATAGCAACTATGTTGCAACATGAAAATGCACAAACAAAAGATTCATGGATAACAATGCTTTGCAAGACGTTTGTTTGTTTCACATAAAGAAAACATAGCATAGTGGCATTCAGCTTGTCCCTCATAGAGTAGCAAACATAAATGCATAGGACACCTTCAAAGTTCATAAGGGTGACTAGATACAAATAGTTTAAGAACAAGCAATATCAAAGTTATGCATCAATCAACAAGTCTTGGGACAATGCACATAGAACTAAGAATGTCCACTATGCTCTCAAAATAGGTGCGTAAAGATAGAAGGTGGAGACTCAACATAAAAGTAAAAGAAAGGCCTTCATAGAAGGAAGTAGGGATTCAAATTTCATAAAGAGCTTACAAAAATTATGGTACTTATTAGCTTTCAGCTCTCATTGACCCCTATCATAAGCATATTTAGGTAATTAAGGTTAAAGTGACACAACTAAGAGGATATGCTTGACAAGTTATAAGTTGAAATCTCATGCCCCTTACTTACAAAGACCGAACCTCATGCTACTCAACTTCAGTCACAAGTAAGCTCTTGTCATTGTAAGTACATATGTATCATAGAGAACCGCCAACGGGGTACCCCTTGCACATGATACATGAGCTATCCCATAATCAAAATGACAAGGCAAGCAGACAATGAGCATCTCATCGATCTTTTTATTTGCTATTTACATAGGTTTTTATTGAGGATGCTTCATAGAGTGCTCATTATGGTTATGCTGCAAGTTTCCACCATGATTAGGCATGGCTTAGGCTAGCAGCCCAGGCGTTTCTCTAACAGAAATACAAACTCCATGATCTTACAAGTTCCCCTTTTATTTCACACCGTCGGGATCCATAAGCAAAAGAACATGATATCAACTAGGTACAATGTACAAGTGCTATGTTGAAAGCGTTCCCCCTGATACATGGTTCTGCTAACTTCAACTTATAAAGCGCAAGCATATACGCAACAAAGATGGACGCAATGGTTCAAGTTTATTAAGTGCAAGAAAGTAAAGTGTGCCATCAAGTTCGTGAGAGCTTTAATCACTAAATTTCACATAACAAGTTTAATTCGGAAGGTAGATAAAAACATGAATATACTTGGAATAGCAAATGCTAATAGGTAGGTATGGTGGACTCTTTGGAATAACTTGGTTTTAGGAGTTGGATGCATGATTGGAACTCATACTTGGTTATGAAGGCTAGCAAAAGACTGGGAGCGGCCAACTAAGAGAGCAATAATGTCCATAATCATGCAAAGCGACAAAACATCATTAATCAAAGCATAAAGTGATATTACAAGTCAAAAAATAAAGGATCATAAAGGCATATGGTGACTTGGGATAGTCATAACATGGTGTGAGCATGCACCAAGTCAACCCAAATAAAGCATCAAAGGAGAATACCACAATACTTATGCTTTAATATGCTAAAACAACGCATGATACTTCCAAGGCACATTAAGCAATCTCAATTGTTTATAACAAGTCATGCTACATCAAAGATCACTAAGCATAAAGCCAAAACAATATCAAGCATGGAATGACAAAGCATAGGCCACAGTAAAACACAAACTCCTTTTACCACTTAAGCATGAACTTTCCTACTCTTTTCCAATCCAAACCAAACTATTCGAAAACCAATGCATTAAAGAGGGGGTCCAACCAATTTATTCAGAAAACTAAGAAAACAAAGCAAACGAAAAACCAAACCAAAAACAAAAAATGAAGACGCTCCAAGAACAACACAACTGTCTAAGAAACAATAAAAATGAAGTGTGTGGAAGAAACCTGGGATTTTTATTGATGAAGAAGGGGATGCCTTGGGCATATCCAAGCTTTGACGCTTGTACTTCTTGGATATTTCTTGGGGTGCCATGGGGTGGCATCCCCTAGCTTGAGCTTTAGTTCATTCTTCATCTCATTACATCATTCTCTCCATACACCTGAAATTTTTTCCTTCATACAAATCATCACACAATCTTTATTAGCAACATTAGTGCACTCATGATAATAAGTCTTTGGGTTCAGTTTCAACACCAATAAAACTTCCATTAAAACACAAGCTACTGAATCACTTCCCTTGAAAAGCTCAATTCCCCAAAGAGAACCCAAAAAGGAACCAACAAGAAGCAAATGAAAATAATGGCAGAAATCTATCAAAACAGACCAGAAGGTAAAAACTAATTTTTGCGAAGACCTTATGTTTCTCAAATCAAAAAGTGTTGAACTAACGAAAGTTAGATAACAACCTGGGGCAGAAGCAAAAAAACTTCATGCCTCAAAACAAAGTACAGAGATTTTACACGAATTTTTACGGTGAAGCACAAAAATCTGTTTCGGGACAGCAACTTTCCCAAGCATTACTTCTCTCTCATTAGAGGTTACTCTTAGCCGAAAAAGAAAATAAAAAGGATAAAGAGCGGTTATTACAAAAGTAATAACTTCCAAGACTCATCTAAAACTTTTGGGTTATCTCCCAATAAGTACTTTTCTTTAACGCCTTTAAGTTAGGCATAAGAAGCAAGAAAAGCATCAAGTGTTCTCAAATGAAGAAGAATTAAGAGCAAATTTTGTTTTCATAGGAGAGGCAAAAAAATCTTCTCTCTCTTCTTAGGGAAGTGTTCTATACCTTTCTTGAGTGGGAGTTGATATTGAATGGTGCCTTCTTTCATATCAATGATGGCACCAACAGTTCTAAGAAAAGGTCTTCCCAAAGTAATAGGACAAGAAGCATTGCATTCAACATCCAAAACATAGAAATCAATAGGGACATGAGCATTGTTAACCATAATAAGAACATCATTAATACTCCCCATGAGTTTCTTTTTAGCATTATCATCAAGTGGGACATTCAAATAACAATCTTCCAATGGTGGCAAATCAAGCATATCATAAATCCTTCTAGGCATAATAGAAACACTACTATCAAGATCACATAAATCTTTAAAATAAAAATCATTCACTTTCATATTAATGATGGGTTCCCAACCATCTTCTTGTTTCATAGGAATAGATGCTTTATGTTTCATCTTTTCTTCTTTAATTTTTATGAGAGCATCAGTAATGTGTTTTGTAAAGGCCATATTCATAGCACTAGCATTAGGATTTTTAGCAAGCTTTTGTAGGAACTTAATTACTTTAGAGATATTGCAACCATCAAGATCAAAATCATAATTATCATCTAAAGTAGTAGAGCTATTACTAGCCTCAACACTAGTGGTAGTGATAGTAGAAACACTAATGTTTCTAGCAATTTCATCTTCTCTCTCCCACTTAGCATGCAATTCAGCTAATAGTCTAACATTTTCATCAATTCTAACTTGTATGGCATTAATAGCAGCAAAGGGATTCTCAATAGTTTCAGGTTTAGCAGCCATTTTATTCAAAGAAGATTGAGCTTCAGCCAATGATGCTATATTTCTTTCAGCATTAGAGAGTTTTTCTTCAATAGTTTTATTGAAAGCAGTTTGTTTACTAATAAAATCTTTAAGCATAACTTCGAGTTCAGAGGGAGCACTCCTATTATTGTTGTAGGAATTTCCATAAGCATTACCATTATTGGGAGGATATGGCCTATAGTTATTATTACCAAAATTATTCATGTAGGCATTGTTGCTAAAATTATTATTTCTTATAAAGTTCACATCAACTTGCTCTTCTTGAGCAACCAAAGAGGCTAAGGGAACATGATTTGGATCAATATGAGCTTTCCCATTAACAAGCGTAGACATAATAACATCAATTTTATCACTTAAGGAGGAGGTTTCTTCAACAGAATTTACGTTCTTACCTTGTGGTGCTCGTTCAGTATGCCATTCAGAATAGTTAACCATCATATTATCCAGAAGCTTTGTTGCAACACCCAAAGTAATGGTCATAAAGGTACCTCCAGCAGCAGAGTCCAATATATTTCTTGAGGAATAGTTCAATCCTGCATAAAAGCAGTGGATAATCATCCAAGCAGTCAGTCCATGAGTGGAACAATTCTTTACCAAAGATTTCATTGTTTCCCAAGCTTGAGCAACATGTTCATTATCAGATTGTTTAAACTTCATTATTTCACTTCTCATAGATATAATCTTAGCAGGAGGATAGTATTTTCCAATGAAAGCATCTTTGCATTTAGTCCAAGAATCAATACTATTTCTAGTTAGGGATTGCAACCATTCTTAGGTTTTCCTCTCAAAGAGAAAGGAAACAATTTAAGCTTAATAATATCTCCATCTATATCCCTATGCTTTTGCATCTCACAAAGTTCAACAAAGTTATTTAGATGAGCAGCAGCATCGTCATTACCAATACCAGAAAACTGTTCTCTCATAACAAGATTGAGTAAAGCAGGTTTTATTTGAAAGAAAGTATCTTCAGGAACAGGTGGAGCAATAGGTGTGCACATGAAATCATTGTTGTTGGTGCTAGGTAAGTCACACAACTTAGTATTTTCAGGAGTAGTCATTTTTTGTGTTTTTAATAAAGAAAGCAAACTAGTAAAACTATTTTTTTGTGTTTTTGATAAAGAAACAAGCAAACAAAGCAAAAATAAAGTAAGCAAAACAAAAACAACAAAGTAAAGAGATTGGTAATGAGGGACTTCACTTGTGAAGATGTCCTTGACTCCCCGGCAACAGCGCCAGAAAAATACTTGCTGGCTCGTGGTTGATGTCGAGCTCGTTGGGGAACCCCAAGAGGAAGGTATGATGAGCACAATCGTAAGTTTCCCTCAGTTATGAAACCAAGGTTATCGAACTAGTAGGAGCAAGGAAACACCTCCAAGGTGTTGTTGCCAACTTGGAATCCTGCACAACAAAACCACAGAACTCTGTCCCCAACTTACAGTGAGGTTGTCAATCTCACCGGTTTTGCTGAAAACAAAGGATTAAACGTATTGTGTGGAAGAAATTAATAGCTTGCAGAAAGTAAATAGAAAGCAGTAAACAATTGTAGATTGATGGTAAAAGAAAGGACCGGGGTCCATAGTTCACTAGTGGTGGCTCTCCTTAAGATAGATGACATGTTGGGTGAACAAATTACAGCGGGGCAATTGACAAACATCGAGAAAACATACATGCATATACTAATCATCTTGACTCCTATGAGATTTGATTGGGAATTACAACATTATACATAGACCGTAATCCAACTGCATCTATGACTAATAATCCACCTTCAGGTTATCATCCGAACCCCCTCCAGTATTAAGTTGCAAGCAACAGATAATTACATTACGTATTGCATGTAAAGTAACCAATATGATTGTTCTATGAACAAAGGATTGCCGTTTTCTCCCTAGTAGCAACAACACATCTAGTACCTTAGAGATTTCTATCACTTCCCCAGATTACTAGAGGCATGAACCCACTATCGAGCATAAATACTCCCTCTTGGAGTTGCTAGCATCTACTCGGCCAAGATATCTACTAACAACGGAGAGCATGCAAGATCACAAATAAGAAAGACATGATAGAATCAATAATCAATCTAAAATAGCATCTCAATATCTATCGGATCCCTGCAAACACAACATGTAGGATTACAAATAGATGATCTTGATCATGAACGTCTAAACATGATAGCACAAAGGGGGAGAACCAGCCATCTAGCTACTACATGGACCCGTAGTCCAGAGATGAACTACTCACGCATCACACGGGAGGCTTGCATGGTGATGAAGAAGGCCTCCAGGGTGAATTCTCCCCTCCGGCAGGGTGCCAGGAAGAGCTTCAGATCCCTCCCGATCTAGGGATGGAGATAACGGTGGCTACAGACTCTTTCGTGGAATTTTTGATCGGGTACTTAGGGTTTCTGTATCGGAGGCATCTTATAGGCGAAAGGGGAGGGCGAGGGGGTGCCGGAGGCGGCCAGACCACCCCCTGGCGCGGGCCAGGCTGGGCCATACGGCCAGGTGGTGTGGCAGCCCCCTGGCCCCTCCCTGTCTCGTATTCTAGCTCCATGTGTCCCTCGGTGAAAAACTAACTTTGGCTTTTGTCCCGTCCAATTCTGAGAATATTCATTTTCTGACTTTCCTGGAACCAAAAACAGCAGAAAATAGGAAGCTGGCACTGTGGCTCTTGTTAATAGGTTAGTCCAAGAAAGTGTATGTAAAGCAATCCAAAGTTGGAACAAAACATAAGAAAGTACATAAAACCAAGCATGGAACATCAAAAATTATGGATATGTTAGCAACGTATGAACATCCCCAAGCTTAACTCATGCTCGTCCTCGAGTAGGTAAGTGATAAAAAGAAAGAATAATTTTTTAGGTGACATGCACCATCATAAACCTGATCAAAGTATTTGTAAAACAATGATAACTGGGATCATAGTACCTCAATCATAACATGAAAGATAAAGTTAACAATAAGACAAAGCAACTATGTTGCAACATGAAAAGGCACAAACAAAAGATTCACGAATAATAATGCTTTGCAAGACGTTTGTTTGTTTCACATAAAGAAAACATATCATAGTAGCATTCAGCTTGTCCCTCATAGAGTAGCAAACATAAATGCATTGGACACCTTCAAAGTTCATAAGAGTGACTAGATACAAATAGTTTAAAACAAGCAATTCAAAGTTATGCATCAATCAACAAGTCTTGGGACCATGCACATAGAACTAAGAATGGCCACTATGCTCTCAAAATTGGTGCATAAAGATAGAAGGTGGAGACTCATCATAAAAGTAAAAGAAAGGCCTTCATAGAAGGAAGTAGGGATTAAAGTTTCATAAAGAGCTTCCAAAAATTATGGTACTTATTAGCTTTCAGCTCACATTGCCCCTATCATAAGCATCTTGAAGTGATTAAGGTTAAAGTGAACAAACTATGGTGTATATGTTTGACGAAGCAGACAACGAGCATCTCAGCAATCTTCTTATTTACCATGGGAAAATGGTGCTTTTTTCTCTCTTTCCTCTTTTATCATATCTTTTTTTTCTTTTTATATTTTTTTCTAATTATCTGACTCCTTTTTTTATAAGAAGAATGCTTCATAGACAGATCATTATGGTTACGCTGCAGGTTTCCACCATGACAGCATGGATTAGACCAGCGGCCCGGGCGTTTCTCTAACACACATACATAACTCCATGGACTTAAAAGCTCCCCTTTCATTTCACATCGACGACATCCATAGACAAAAGAGTTTGATATCAACTAGGTACAAAGTAAAAGTGCAATGTTGAAAGCGTTCCCCATGACAGCATGGTTCTACTAATCCCCAACATATAAGTGCAAGCATATACAACATAGACGACACAATGGTTCAAGTTTATTAAGGGCAAGAAAAGTAAAGTGTGCTATCAAATTCGTGAGAGCTTTAATCACTAGTTTTCTCATAACAAGTTTAATTTGGAAGGTAAACAAAAGCATGAATATACTTGGAAGAACATAAGCTAGTAGGTAGGTATGGTGGACTCTTTGGAATAACTTGGTTTTAGGAGTTGGATGCATGAGTGGAACTCATACTTGGTTATGGAGGCTAGCAAAAGACTGGGAGCGACCAACTAAGAGAGCAATAATGGCCATAATCATGCAGAGCGACAAAACATCATTAATCAAAGCATAAAGTGATACTACAAGTCGAAAACTAAAGGATCATAAAGGCTATGGTGACTTGGGATGGTCATAACATGGTGTGAGCATGCGCCAAGTCAACCCAAATAAAGCATCAAAGGAGAATATCACAATACTATGCTTTAATATGCTAAAACAATGCATGATTCTTCCAAAGCACATTAGGAAATCTCAATTGTTTATAACAATTCATGCGACAACAAAGAATACTAAGCATAAAGCCAAAATAATATCAAGCATGGCATGACAAAGCATAGGCCACAGTCAAAAACAAGCTCTCTTTACCACTTAAGCATGAACTTTCCTACTCTTTTCCAATCCAAACCAAACTATTTGAAAACCAATGCATGAAAGAGGGGGTCCAACAAATTAATTCAGCAAACTAAGAAAACCAAGCAAACGAAAAACCAAAAAGAAAACGAAAAAGAAGACGCTCCAAGAACAACACAACTGTGCATGAAACAATAAAAATGAAGTGTTTGGAAGAAACCTGGAATTTTTATTGATGAAGAAGGGGATGCCTTGGGCATCCCCAAGCTTTGACGCTTGTACCTCTTGAATATTTCTTGGGGTGACACGGAGTGGCATCCCCAAGCTTGAGCTTTAGTCCATTCTACATCTCATTACATCATTCCTTCCATACACCTGAAATTTTTCTTCATACAAAACTTCACACAATCTTTATTAGCAACATTAGTGCACTCAAGATAATAAGTCTTTAAGTTCAGTTCCAACACAAATAAAACTTCCATTAAAACACAAGCTACTGTATCACTTCCCTCAAAAAGCTCAATTCCCCAAAAGAACTCAAAAAGGAACCAACAAGAAGCAAATGCAAATAATGACAGAAATCTGTCAAAACAGACCAGCAGGTAAAAACCAATTTTTGCGAAGACCTTCTGTTGCTAAAATTAAAAAGAGTTGAACTAACGAAAGTTATATAACAACCTGGGGCAGAAGCACAAAAATTCACGCCTTAAAACGACGTACAGAGATTTTACACGAATTTTTACGGTGAAGCATAGAAATCTGTTTCGGGACAAAAACTTTCCAAATCATTACTTCTCTCTCCTTAGAGGTTACTCTTGGCACAAAAAGCAAATAAAAAGGATAAGGAGAGGTTATTACAGAAGTAATAACTTCCAAGACTCATCAAAAACTTTTGGTTTATCTCCCAATAAGTACTTTTCTTTAACGCATTTAAGTTAGGCATAAGAAGCAAGAAATAGAATCAAGTGTTCTCAAATGAAGAAGCATTAAGAGCAAATTTTGTTTTCATAGGAGAGGCAAAAGAAATCTTCTCTCTCTTCTTAGGGAAGTGTTATGTACCTTTCTTGAGTGGGAGTTGATATTTAATGGTGCCTTCTTTCATATCAATAATGGCACCAACAGTTCTAAGAAAAGGTCTTCCCAAAGTAATAGGACAAGAAGCATTGCATTCAACATCCAAAACATAGAAATCAACAGGGACATAGGCATTGTTAACCATAATAAGAACATCATTAATACTCCCCATGAGTTTCTTTTTAGCATTATCATCGAGTGGGACATTCAAATAACAATCTTCCAATGGTGGCAAATCAAGCATATCATAAATCCTTCTAGGCATAATAGAAACACTACTATCAAGATCACATAAATCTTTAAAATCAAAATCATTCACTTTCGTATTAATGATGGGTTCCCAACCATCTTCTTGTTTTATAGGAATAGAAGCTTTATGTTTCATCTTTTCTTCTTTAATTTTTATGAGAGCATCGGTAATGTGTTTTGTAAAGGCCATATTCATAGCACTAGCATTAGGACTTTTAGCAAGCTTTCGTAGGAACTTAATAACTTCAGAGATGTTGCAACCATCAAGATCAAAATCATAATTATCACCTAAAGTAGTAGAGCTATTACTAGCCTCAACACTAGTGGTAGTGATAGTAGAAACACTAATGTTTTTAGCAATTTCATCTTCTCTTTCCCACTTAGCATGCAATTCAGCTAATAGTCTAACATTTTCATCAATTCTAACTTGTATGGCATTAGTAGCAGCAAAGGATTATCATTATTTTCAGGTTTAGCAGCCATTTTATTAATCAAAGAGGATTGTGCTTCAGCCAAAGATGCTATATTTCTTTCAGCATTAGAGAGTTTTTCCTCAATAGTTTTATTGAAAGCAGTTTGTTTACTAATAAACTCTTTAAGCATAACTTCAAGTTCAGAGGGAGCACTCTTATTATTGTTGTAAGGATTTCCATAAGCATTACCATTGTTGGGCGGATATGGCTTATAATTGTTGTTACTAAAATTGTTCCTATAAGCATTATTACCATAAGCATTGTTGCAAAAATTGTTATTTCTTATGAAGTTCACATCAACTTGCTCTTCTTGAGCAACCAAAGAGGCTAAAGGAACATTATTTGGATCAATATGGGCTTTCCCATTAACAAGCATAGACATAATAATATCAATCTTATCACTCAAGGAGGAGGTTTCCTCAACAGAATTTACCTTCTTACCTTGTGGAGCTCTCTCAGTATGCCATTCAGAATAATTAACCATCATATTGTCCAGAAGTTTTGTTGCAGCACCCAAAGTGATGGTCATAAAGGTACCTCCAGCAGCTGAATGCAATAGGTCCTTGAAGAATAGTTCAATCTTGCATAAAAAGTTTGGATGATCATCCAAGCAGTCAGTCCATGAGTGGGACAATTCTTTACCAAAGATTTCATTCTTTCCCAAGCTTGAGCAACATGCTCATTATCAAGTTGTTTAAACTTCATCATTTCACTTCTCATGGATATAATCTTAGCAGGAGGATAGTATTTTCCAATAAAAGCATCTTTGCACTTAGTCCAAGAATCAATACTATTCCTAGTTAAGGAATTAAACCATACTTTAGCTTTTCCTCTCAAAGAGAAAGGAAACAATTTCAGCTTAATAATATCACCATCTATATCCCTATGCTTTTGCATCTCACAAAGTTCAACAAAGTTATTTAGATGGGAAGCAGCATCTTCATTACCAATACCAGAAAATTGCTCTCTCATAACAAGATTGAGTAAAGCAGGTTTTATCTCAAAGAAAGTATTTTCAGCCACAGGTGGAGCAATAGGCGTGCTCATAAAATCATTATTGTTGTTTCTAGTGAAGTCACACAACTTAGTGTTTTCAAGAGTAGTCATTTTTTTGAGTTTTCAAATAAGAAAGCAAACTTGCAAAACTAATTTTTTTGTGTTTTTTGAAGAAAACAAGCAAACAAAGAAAAAAGAAAACTAAGCAAAACAAAAACAACAAAGTAAAGAGATTGGTTATGAGGGACTCCCCTTGTGAAGATGTCCTTGACTCCCCGGCAACGGCGCCAGAAAAATGCTTGATGGCTCAATGCATGGCGCCCAGAAAAGTGTTGATGGCTCGTGGTTGATGTAGAGCTCGTTGGGAACCCCAAGAGGAAGGTATGATGAGCACAGCAGCAAGTTTCCCTTAGTTATGAAACCAAGGTTTAATCGAACCAGTAGGAGCAAGGAAACACCCCAAAGGTGTTACTAGCTGAGCTTTGGCAGGGCGCACTACCGGTGCTAGTAGCAACGTGGAGACCTGCACAACACAACCACAGAACTTTGTCCCCAACTTGCGATGAGGTTGTCAATCTCACCGTGTTTTGCGGAAAACAAAGGATTAAACGTATCGAATGGGAAGAAGTAAAAGTTTGCAGAATGTAAACACAAAGCAGTAAAAGATTGTAGATTGTATGTAAAGTAAAAGGATCGGGATCCATAGTTCACTAGAGGTGGCTCTCCTTAAGATAGGTAACATGCTGGGTGAACAAATTAGAGCGGGGCAATTGACAAACACCGAGAAAGCAATACATGCATATACTAATCATCTTGACTCCTTTGAGACTTGATTGGGCATTACAACATAATACATAGACCGCCATCCAACTGCATCTATGACTAATAATCCACCTTCAGGGTATCATCCGAACCCCCTCCAGTATTAAGTTGCAAGCAACAGATTATTGCTTTACGAACTGTGTGTAAAGTAAACAATACGATTGTTCTATGAACAAAGGATTGTTGTTTTCTCCCTAGTAGCAACAGCACATCTAGTACCTTAGAGATTTCTGTCACTTCCCCAGATTACCAGAGGCATGAACCCACTATCGAGCATAAATACTAACTCTTGGAGTTGCTAGCATCTACTTGGCCAAGATAGCTACTAACAACGGAAAGCATGCAAGATCTCAAATAACAAAGACATGATAGAATCAATAATCAATCTGAAATAGCATCTCAATATCCATCGGATCCCCGCAAACACAACATGTATGAATTACAAATAGATGATCTTGATCATGAACGGAGCTCACAAGATCTAAACATGAAAGCACAAAGGAGGAGAAACCGGCCATCTAGCTACTACATGGATCCGTAGTCCAAGGATGAACTACTCACGCATCACACCGGAGGCTTGCATGGTGATGAAGAAGGCCTCCAGGGTGAATTCCCCTCTCCGGCAGGGTGCCGGGAAGAGCTTCAGATCCCTCCCGATCTAGGGATGGAGATGACAGCGGCTACAGACTCTTTCGTGGATTTTTGATCGGGTACTTAGGGTTTTCGTCTCGAGGGGAATATATAGGCGGAAGGAGAGGCCGAGGGGGTGCCAGGGCTGGCCTTACCACCCCCTAGCGCGGGCCAGGCTAGGCCGCGCCGCCAGGTGGTGTGGTGGCCCCCTAGTCCCTCTCCGTCTCGTATTCTGGCACTTGATATCTTCTGGAAAAATAGGCACTTTGGCTTTTGTCCCGTCCAATTCCGAGAATATTCATTTTCTGACTTTCCTGGAACCAAAAACAGCAGAAAACGGGCAGCTGGCACTGTGGCTCTTGTTAATAGGTTAGTCCAAGAAATCATAAGAAAAGTACTTCCAAAGTTGGAACAAAACACAAGAAAGTGGATAAAACCAAGCATGGAACGTCAAAAATTATAGATACATTTGCAATGTATCACATCCCTCAGCCGTTTCGTCAGCCGGTTGGAGGAGAAGGCACTCCCGTTGTACCAGCTGATGAAGAAGACAGACAAGTTCTCCTGGACCTCGCAAGCCAACGCCGCATTTCATGACCTCAAGCGCATGCTGTCCACAACGCCGGTTCTAGCCACGCCGGCTAGCAAGGAGCCGATGTTGCTCTATATAGCAGCCATGAGCCGGGTCGTCAGCGTCGTCCTGGTGGTAGAGCGCCCCCAGGAACCCAAGGCTCAGCCGGTTCAGAGGCCCGTCTACTACCTCAGCGAGGTCCTCTCCCTCTCCAAACAGAACTACCCCTACTACCAGAAGATGTGTTACGGCGTGTACCTGGTATGCAAGAAGCTCAAGCACTACTTCCAGGAGCATCTGATTAAGGTCGTGTGCACGGTACCCCTTTTGGAAATCATCGGCAACAAGGATGCCACTGGCCGAGTCGCCAAGTGGGCCATCGAGCTCGCCGCCTACGCCATCCAGTACGAACCACGACTCACGATCAAGTCGCAGGCGCTGGCAGACTTCCTCGTCGACTGGGCCGAGACCTAGTACCTCCCATCGGTTCCAGATTCAGACCATTGGAGGATGCACTTCGATGGATCGAAGATGCTCGGGGGCTTGGGAGCCGGCATCGTGCTCACCTCGCCCAAGGGAGACCGGCTGGAGTATGTCCTGCAGATCCATTTCAAGGCCTCCAACAACATAGCCGAATACGAGGCACTGGCACACAGCCTCCGGCTAGCCAGAGAGACTGGTGTCAACCGGATCCTTTGCTTCGGAGATTCGGATCTGGTGGTGTAGCAAGTATCCGGAGAGTGGGACGCCCGCGATGCAAACATGGCTCTATACCGGTTCCACATACAGAAGCTCAGTGCCTCCTTCGACGGATGCAAATTTCATCACGTCCCTCGTGCCAACAACGAGGCAGCCGATTCGCTCGCACGAATCGGATCCACTAGGCAGGCGATCCCACCCGAGGTCTCCTTGGAGCACCTCCGCAAGCCCTCCATCAACCCATCCCCTGAGTCGGATTCCATTATATGGGCAGGGAGCGCTCCGGTGTACGGGGCGGTAGACGCAGAGCCGGCAGAACCTCCAAAGAAGAAGTCCCGTGCCAACTCCGGCAAGTCCGTACCCTCCAGCTCGCAAGACCCGGGGGCTTCCGACTCATCAAGTGGCCCGAGGGCTGCCGTTCCGGGTACCTCATCCGGACGACCCCCCGACCACCATCAACCGGAAGGCGGAAGCATCCTCGTCATCCAGGAAATACCATCCTGGGCACAACCCTTCATGAACTACATCGCCAATGGGGAGCTTCCGGATGACGAGGTGGAGGCCAGGCAAATTCGGCGCCGCATGCACACGTACACCATCATCAACAAAGAACTGTACAAGCGCAGCGTATCCGACATCTTCCAAAGGTGTGTCGATGTGGACACAGGCTACCGGCTACTCAAGGACATCCATCAGGGCGAGTACGGGCACCACACTTCGTCAAGGGCGATAGTCGCCAAGGCATTTCGCCATGGTTTCTATTGGCCCACCGCCCTCGAAGACACCGAACAACTAGTCCGCGCGTGCAATCGATGCCAGCGCTTTGGGCAGCTCAGGCATATGCCGACTTTGGTGCTCAAGACCATACCGATCACCTGGCCCTTTGCTGTTTGGGGCCTCGACATGGTCGGTCCCTTCAAGCGGGTGTGCGCATGCATGACCCATTTGCTGGTGGCGGTGGACAAATTTACAAAGTGGATCGAGGGCAAGCCCATCCGGAAGCTGGACGGGGAGACAGATGTCACCTTCTTCACCGACGTCATCAACCGGTTCGGCTACCCCAACAACATCATCACCGACAACGGCACGAACTTCGCCAAGGGGGCCTTCGCCCGATTCTACAGCAACAAGGGCATCTGGCTGGACGTCGCTTCCGTTGCGCACCTGCAATCCAAAAGGCAAGTCGAAAGGGCAAACGGCTTAGTGCTAGCCGGCATCAAGCCACACCTCATCGAGCCTTTGGAGCGGTCGCCTGGATGCTGGATCGAGGAGCTTCCGGCTATGCTATGGAGCCTCCGCACCACGCCAAATAGATCAACCAGCTACACCCCGTTCTTCCTAGTCTATAGATCAGAAGCCGTCCTCTCCGCGGATATCGAGTTCGACTCTCCGCGCAAGTTCCTCTATGATGAAAAGGCCAACCAAGAGGCACGAGAAGATGCTGTGGACCTCCTCGAGGAGGCCCGCGAGTTGGCATTGTCTAGATCGGCCTTCTACCAGCAACGACTACGCCACTACCATTCAGGCCGGATCCGCCCAGTCGCGTTCCGCGAGGGCGACCTGGTCCTCTGGCTGGTGCAGGACACGAAGGGCATGCATAAGCTGTCGCCACCCTGGGAGGGTCCCTTCATCGTCAGCCGGGCGCTGCCCAACGACTCCTACTACCTCATCGACACGCAGTAGCCACGCAAGAACAACATGGACAAGTCGGACGAGGATACCGAGCGTCCCTGGAATGCGGCCTTGCTACACCCGTTTTACACCTAGTCACCAGACAGTGTATGTATCCCGCAAATCCTATGAATGAAAATGCGGACCCCTACGAGATGCTCGGGGGCTCCTTGCTAGAAATGTGTATGCATCTGTTTTCTGGTTCAGATTTTCTGGCTCCGGCAACCCCTACCCGGGGGCTTGCCAGCTGGTCCGACCTGCTAAGTCAACAAACCGACTGAGTAATGTGCGACGATGTTAGAGGCCCACTCTTCGTCTCAGCTATAGACCGCAACCCAGCTGTCTGGCTAGCAAGAGCAAAAGCCCGAGGCATCCCACATGAAAAACAGGGAGGACATGCGATAGATCGGGCGTCCCGGCCTTGCAACTAGCTTAAGACAATCCGGCTGCTAAGCCGTTAGTACCGTGCGCAATGTACTGTCAGCTCCCTTCGATTCCGGCTGCAGACCGCAACCCGGCTGCCCGGCAAGGACGCAGCAAAAACAGCAGAGCACATGGGAAAACGACTAAGTGTCCAAGGAAGAGGTATAATCATGTGGCATCAAGAGAAGGTTGGTACGTGTTGTAACACCCTAGTTTTAGTTAATCCTCAATTTAGGGTTGTTTGTGCATTCATGAGCATCATCTTTTAAATTGCATGCAAATAAAATAATGCAAAACCCTAAACCCTAAATTCCCCTCTCTTGCAAATCAACTCAAAATGGCTTTTATATTTTGAAAAGTACTAAAAATGTTTGGAGCCCAAATGGTGTTAAGGGTCCCTGCAATATTTTATTATTTTTGTAAATCCTCTAGTATTTTTGAATCACTCAAAAACATATCTGTATGAATTTACAAATGAGAAAAGAGAAAACATATATAGAAAAAGGTTTTAGTTGAAAAATAGCAACAGAACCAGGCCCAGCACAACCTCTCTCTTTTCTACCTGCCACTCGCAGCAGCCCAGCTGGCCCAGCCACAGCCCACCCCGGCCTAATACATCTTCGCCGTGCTTCTTCTTTTCTTCTTCCTCGCGAACGAGAGAGTGAAGCTGCTCGCCGGCGTGTCCGCCGCCGCTCGATGTCGTGGCCTCGCCAATATCCCCGCCACCGCCTGGAGCCAGATAAGACCCACGCCGCACGTCTCTCTCTTTCCCTATGGTCTTATCCCCTCCTCGCGCATTCTCTCTCGCTTTTATCTTTGAGTTCGAAACCCTAGCCCTGTCGGTCACCACTCATGCCGCTGATTGACGCCTCCCTAAGCTCCCCTGTGAGGTCCCCGAGCCCCGCACAGACGTCTGCATCCTCTCCGTCAACTCACGCGAGCTGGTATGTTCCCAGTTGGCCCAATTTGACCTTCGTCTCCGACCCCGGCCGCCGCTGTTGGAGTCTATTCCGGCCGTGTCCGAGCTTTCCTAGCCGAGCTGACCCCTGCCCGGCAACCATGGTGAGCTGTTGGTTCTCAGGAACCTCTCCTTTATCTCCCTCTTGCTCCCTAACTCTCCCTCGACGTGCTCCTCTGTCTGCCGCCGCGCAAGCTCGCCGCCCTCCGTCTCCGGTGAACTATTCCCAGCGGTGCCGCCAGCCTTAGGTTCGCCTTGCTCCCGCGGTTCGAACGCACACTGCCACGCAGCCTCGCACGCACGCAGACGATGTACCCGCCGTCGGTCTGGGGAGAGCCCCCCACCGGCTGACATCATCGTGACGTTGACCTGACGTCAGCAGCGCGCGGGTCAAGCCCCGGTCAAACCTAACACCATCGAAGATCGACGAACAATACTTGACCAACTGTAATCAAGTCAAGTACAAGGTTTCTAAAGATCTATATTTGGGTATCAACAAACAAGGCAAGCATAGCCCCACACATAAAAGAATCCTATGCTTTTGAAAGTATTTCATTCTTGCCATGATGCATACGATTCTACTGTGGTCTTTTATCGATAGATAGAGTATCCTATCTATTGCATTACTCCCTCTGAGCTTATATTACCTGATCCACTGCTCCTAGCATAACTAGGTTTGGCTTGTGTGCACTACTAGAGCTTATATCTATGTCTCGCTTAGCCATGCTTAGCTGTCAGTCCTGCTTCATCCAGATGATGTATCAGATGCAAAGAATCTAGTATGACAGGAGAACGTGATGAGATGAGATCAGTGGTAAAGGTTAAACATGCTAAGGCTTGTATGGGAGGCCATAGTGGGATGTGGTTTTTGTAGTCCCATGCTCGCCACCACTAGGACCCGAGTTCTAGCCTCTTGAACCAAGACGAGCGTACAGCCACACGGGGTTTATGGGGACCCCTCCACTGACTAATTTGCCTAGTAGATTCCATGAGTCACATAGTTCGGGCTTTCCATTTGGCATACGCATCGAAAATGTTTTCGAAAGCGGAGGTGAAGCTGGTGCATTCATACAGGTAGGTAAGCGTGGTCGGGGTTGCTTGGGGTCGATGGAGCCCCTGGTAAACCAACCTCGCCCACATCTCTAGGGACCGACTTCAGGGATTGACCCATTATGGTGAACCATCCTTAGGGCGTGACTCATGGTCTCGACGAAAGCAAGGTAAAGGTCGTGGCCAACCACCCTCTGTCGGCCTTCCAAGGGAGAGGGCTAAAACATTGGCATTAAGAGTCGGTTGGTACTTGTGGGTAAAGTTATACACCCCTGCAGGGTTAAATCTTTTTGAAAAGTCGTGTCCATGGTTATGAACGACTTGGGAACGGACGTGAAGATCATAGAGAACATTAACCTAACCGTAAAACTTGGCAGATCAACGTGTGCTTAAAGATGCTTCCTCATGGGTACAAGGGGTGATCCTAGTTGTGAGATGAGGATTACTTTGGTGGATATCAAAAGATGGTGATCAATTCTTTGGAGATGTCGCTCTCTTATCCCCTTTTAAACTATTCTAATTAGACGAGCTTCTTCCCCCTTGTTTTATAAAAACAAAGATGGCTTTATGCAAAACAACCCCACCAGCCATAAGTCTTGCGGAGTACACCCTGTACTCACCCTTGCTTTGTTGATACTTTTGTAGCAGAATAAGTGTTCCCTGAAGACAAGTTTGGTATGACATCGATACCGACGAGTAGCTTGGGGTTCCCGGCCGGTAGCCTGGAATCTATGGGCTGGGACGTCATCGTTATGCTTCAGGCCTCTTAGGCCATTTGTTAAGTTGCTATACTTAATAGCATAACTTTCCTTCTGTTGTTTGATGTTTGTGGTCAGTGACCTTTGCTTGTAATATTTTGGTTCTTCGCTCAGTTATGAGCTTGCTGTAATAAATTTTGTGTTGCAGGGTTACTATTGTGTTACCAATTTCTCAATGGATATCCTCGACCTCTAGGTTAAGCTTATGTCAGGCTAAGGTCTAGATTTGTTTAACCTTGATCCTGGGGGTGTCACTGTTTTTGGTATCAGAGCCGTACCGACCGTAGGAAAACCTTACTATTGGTCGATGTTGAGTCTAGTGCTTGTGAAAACTATGTTAAAGATGAAAATTATTTGCGAAAACTCCAGTATGCTTCTTTTGCTCCTTATCTGGTATCGCTCTTAACTCTGGGTCATCTTATCTTGTGTTGATTTGGAAAAGTTTTAATATCTCTTCTAGTCCTTCAAAGCTTAGGTGCCTTCTAGGCATGTCGTTTCTCAGCCAGTTGACCTAGTATAGAGTTCTCTAGAGTTGTGTGTGTTGTGTCTTCCTTGTTTCCTCTTGCTCTATTTTGTCTAAGAGATTCCTTTCCATCATGATATCTCTACCTTATGGGCCCACAATATTATATTGTAGGATCCATAGTGTTCTGTTCTAGGCTTCGAGGTTTCTTTTTCCCTTGTGTGCCTCCGTTTTGTTTGTTTGGGTACTTCAGAAGTTCTTTCTTCTCTTGGAAGCTACCTTGTGATTACTATCTTGTACTGTACGCTATGTTACTCAAGTAGTAGTTACTTCTTTCTCAGGTTTTAACCCTCGGACTTGAACCGAAGATCCCGGATTGTGCTGGATTCTAGTGTTATGAATCTTGTACATGAAGCTGATCTTTAACCCAAGGTCCATTCTATTGACCCCTATTGTAATGTTCACACATCACCTCAGGATGGCTAGAACTATAATTCTGGTCTTCAAGCTTGTGGTTATTGTCACGATTAAATTTCGACAATTAAGGACTTCCCCTACCACTAGTTATGGAAGATGTTCTTTAATGGAACCAAATAGATCATGACTAGAGTACTCCTCGTGAGTCTCGCATCTATACTCGTGACTCTGCCCCACCCTCCCTTCTATGCATTGATTTTCGGAAGATTGTTAACCTATGCATCCACATCTCGGGATTCTATCCTGAGCATGATCATTTTCCCCTTGTTGTTTCTGACCTTTGTCTACCAGTTGGTAGCCAAGTAGTAAATGTGCATCGGTGTCTTCTGATGCAAGATACTCTTGTGGTCCGTCATGACAAACCATCTCGGGATGTTAGGAGAAACAAACTCCAGTACCTCGTCATATCTAGGACCAGGTCAAAGTATTGTAATCCACCAATCAAAAAGCATTGATTAGCTTCTGTTCTACCTTAAAGTATCACACTCTTTCATACTAAGAGGTCGTGCTGAGTTTCATGACCCCTTAATGAAGTGATGCTTTTACACATATTTACCCACCCTTCCTCCGAGCGTTCGTGCTTGAGAATGATGCGTGTGCGTAATAATGTGGCCATCTGAGATTCTTAGCAATACTTATTGCTTTGAACCCTAAGGACGTTTGAGTTATTCTTAGCCTGAATGGTTAACCCTATCACCAAGCAAAGGATGATTGTGTAACCAAGTCCATTATTCTGGTACACTCTCTTCGGTCAAAGAGTTAGGCTTGTGCCAAAGCTCTGAGACTATATCCTCTTGACTTACCAAGCAAGTTTCCTCTCGAACTAAGTGACATATGGGTGGTTTGTGATATTCTAGATGTCTGCTAGAAGTATCGCCATGTTGCCACATGACCGTGTTTTTCAAGTTCTAGAGTAAGCAAGTTCTCTGAACTGCTCCTTTCTCCAAGGATCCGTACTGGATACCCCTGAACTAGTTGGTTGAGCTTAAACAACAACTTGGAGAGTTGTAAGACAAAAGTTCTACCTAACTTAGTTCATCTTAAAGGGATGTCTAGTTTTGTTCATGCTAAAGAAAGATAGTATCTCCTTTATGGATATGTTATCTTCCCCCGCCTATGATTTGATCTGGATTATCATCAACTCAAACTCTGTTCCAAGGACTATCTTGAGGATGTTCCTAATCGTGATGTGTCACGTGAGTACGTCCTCAGGTCCGTTGGTCTGACCAATACTCTGCCACGTTCATACAACATATGAGTCCATCTTCCTGGAGTATCTCAATAAGATTGTTGTTGAGCCCATCAGTAACATCCTTATCTTCTCCATGCTAAAGTAGATTCATATGGAACCTTTAGCATTAATGTTGGAAAACTTTCAAGAACCTTCTTCGTGATATCTCGAAGTATGTGTTTTGGATGTTAGAAGTAACCTTCTCTGATTCACGGGAGAATGTTGAAAGATGTCGTCATGGATTTGGGTAGAGTTATCACTGTAACCTCAAGGACACAGTTGTATTTCATTGCAAGTACTTGATGTATAAGCGGTTGTCTTCTGACAAGTTGTTAATACATGGGTCTAGCAATTCAGCTCAGTCTATTGGAGCTTAATACTGTAGTCCATGTCTTGAGAATCTAGTAACTTTACCTTCATGGTAAATGTTGCAAACTTTCTATTTGGACACGCTGAGTCTGAAGTATCTTTACACCTCACCAAATATGAATCATAAGCAGATATGATGGTTGGTGTTCCTCAAGGTTTTGACATAGGTTTCTATGTAAGTCCGACACTATTGATGTAATGGTTGACACAACTAGTCGAAAAGCCTATTGTCAAATTCTCTTGAATCAGCAAATAACAACCACTCTTCATGAGGCTTCTTCTATGATTTATTATAGGAGTTGCGCTTATGGTTTCCTTTGTCTCCGAAGTCTGGCCTTTACTTGATGTTTCGTTTTTCAAGCATCAAGGAGAACATTTAAGGTAGTGTTGCTAAATGTCTCTCGGTTGATCCTCTAGACCATTTTTATGTTGGCAAGCATTCTGTTATACCAAGTAATTGAAGTCTGAGAATGAAGTTTCTTTTTCCTCGTGTCATCAGAAATCTTCTTACCTTTTCATCCTGGTGGAGTAAAGTGATATCATGTTCTTTGGCAAAGATTTTGATAGACCTGGATGAATTAAAGGTTTCCTTCGATTCCTCTAACATGTTTTAAGAGTGGCGATGATTTTGGTAATCAAGAAGTTCTCTTGCTACATGTTCCTTGTGACTCTTATGAGTCCTCGCCACAAATCACCTTTCTTCCCTAACCTTATGTTGAACAAGAGTGATCCTTCTGTATCAAAAGTAATTCAACAGCTTGGTTATCTATATCTCTATATCCCTGGAAGCTCTGCTTAAGCCGTTTAGTAGAGTTTCATTTCTCGAAGTCTGTGGTTATGTTCTTCTGTTGTAAGTTTTCCTTTTCAGAGGCTTAAACTCTTCTGAAACTCCATGATCTCAATCCTTATGAAGACCATCAATCTATCAACTTGAAACCATCTCCTCTTGTTTCCCTCTGTTACCTTGACGTTTTTCATGTTCGTCACCTCAGAGTTGTTTTGAACACTCCATCCTGAGTTGACCATAAGATACTCGGTGTGTTGTTTAGTGTGTTTCCCTCTTATCTCTAGAGTGACCCTGTTTCTGTCTCCCTCTGTCTCTCTTCCTACCTTTGGAATCTCGGGTCGAGATTCTCGTAAGGGGGATAGAGCTGTAACACCCTAGTTTTAGTTAATCCTCAATTTAGGAGATATAGATCATTAGAAGCCTTGTACTTGACTTGATTATAGTTCGTTAAGTATTGTTCGTCGATCTTCGATGGTGTTAACCTCGGTCTTCGATCTTGATCCCGATATCCTATTCTATCGGAAAGATGCAAACACTGGAAAGAAAGGGGAAACAACAATCAACACATGGCATCAATGCAATGCTCAAGCAAGGATGATGATATGACATGTTAAATAGTATTGTAATGAAACCCTAAAGCATTCTTGGTAATTTAAGTGGGATCCAAGGGGTGCAAACTCTAAAACAAGAGAGACCCCGGAATCACCTGTGGGGGTTTATTTTTTTCTTGTTTTCTTTTTCTTTCTATTTTTTTCTTGCTTGTCTTCTTACTGATGTTTTAGTGTAGGTTTCTTTTTATTATCTGTTGTGTCTATGTTTTTCGTCTTCTCTTCTGCTCTTTTTCATTTTTTGATGTCTTTGATCTTGTTTGTGTGCTTCTTGTTTCTTTAAGTTTTTTTCTTTTTTTGTTCTTCGTTCTTTTCTCTATCTTCTTTATTTCTCTTTTTGTAGTTTATATATATATTTTATTTTTTATTTGTTGTGTGTCTCTATTGTTTTTCATTCTCTTTTGTACTCTTTTTTCTATTCACTACTCGCTTGTTTCTTGCTCTTTCTCGTTCCTTTGGACACCCCAGCAAGAGCCTAGGTTCACGGTGTTTGCTTCTTTCAACTGGGCCCAAGATTCAACTAGTCGGAAAGCCTATTGTCAAATTCTCTTGAATCAGCAAATAACAACCACTCTTCATGAGGCTTGTTCTATGATTTATTATAGGAGTTACGCTTATGGTTTCCTTTGTCTCCGAAGTCTGGCCTTTACTTGATGTTTCATGTTTCGAACATCAAGGAGAACATTTAAGTTAGTGTTGCTAAATGTCTCTCGGTCGATCCTCCAGACCCTTTTTATGTTGGCAAGCATTCTATTATACCAAGCAATTGAAGTTTGAGAATGAAGTTTCTTTTTCCTCGTCTCATCAGGAATCTTCTTACCTTTTCATCCTGGTGGAGTAAAGTGATATCATGTTCTTTGGCAAAGATTTTGATAGACCTGGATGAATAAAAAGGTTTCCTTCGATTCCTCTAACATGTTTGAAGAGTGACAATGATTTTGGTAATCAAGAAGTTCTCTTGCTACATGTTCCTTGTGACTCTTATGAGTCCTCGCCACAAAACACCTTTCTGCCCTAACCTTATGTTGAACAAGAGTGATCCTTCTGTATCAAAAGTAATTCAACAGCTTGGTTGTCTATATCTCTGTATCCCTGGAAGCTCTGCTTAAGCCGTTTAGTAGAGTTTCATTTCTCGAAGTCTGTGGTTATGTTCTTCTATTGTAAGTTTTCCTTTTCAGAAGCTTAAACTCTTCTGGAACTCCATGGTCTCAATCCTTATGAAGACCAGCTATCTATCAACTTGAAACCATCTCCTCTTCTTTCCCTCTATTACCTTGACGTGTTTCATGTTCGTCACCTCAGAGTTGTTTTGAACACTCCATCATGAGTTGACCATGAGATACTCGGTGTGTTGTTTAGTGTGTTTCCCTCTTATCTCTAGAGTGACCTTGTTTCTGTCTCCCTCTGTCTCTCTTCCTACCTTTGGAATCTTGGGTCGAGATTCTCGTAAGGGGGATAGAGCTGTAACACCACAGTTTTAGTTAATCCTCAATTTAGGGTTGTTTGTGCATTCATGAGCATCATATTTTAAATTGCATGCAAATAAAATAATGCAAAAACCCTAAACCCTAAAGTCCCTCTCTCTTGCAAATCAACTGAAAATGCCTTTTATATTTTGAAAAGTACTAAAAATGTTTGGAGCCCAAATGGTGTTAAGGGTCCCTGCTATATTTTCTTATTTTTTAAATCCTTTAGTATTTTTGAATCACTCAAAAACATATCTGTATGAATTTACAAATGGGAAAAGAGAAAACATATATAGAAAAAGGTTTTAGTTAAAAAAAATAGCAACAGAGCCAGAACCAGGCCCAGCCTAACCTCTCTCTTTTCTACCCGTCGCTCGCAGCAGCCCAGCTGGCACAACCACAGCCCACCCCGGCCTAATACCTCTTTGTCGTGCTTCTTCTTTTCTTCTTCCTCATGAACGAGAGAGCGAAGATGCTCGCTGGTGCGTCCGCCGCCGCTCGATACCGTGGCCTCGCCAAGATCCCCGCCACCGCCTGGAGCCAGATAAGACCCGCGCCGCACGTCTCTCTCTCTCCCTATGGTCTTATCCCCTCCCCCCGCATTCTCTCTCGCTTTTATCTCTGAGGTCGAAACCCTAGCCCCGCTGGTCACCGCTCGTGCCGCCGATTGACGCCTCCCTGAGCTCCCCTGTGAGGTCCCCAAGACCTGCACAGACGTCTACATCCTCTCCGTCAACTCACGCGAGCTGGTATGTTCCCAGTTGGCCCAATTTGACCTTCGTCTCTGACCCCGGGCACCGCTGTTGGAGTCGATTCCGGCCGTGTTCGAGCTTTCCTGGCCGAGCTGACCCCTACCCAGCAACCATGGTGAGCTGTTGGTTCTTAGGAACCTCTCCTTTCTCTCCCTCTTGCTACCAAACTCTCCCTCGACGTGCTCCTCTATCTGCCGCCGTGCAAGCTCGTCGCCCTCCGTCTCCGGTGACCTATTCCCAGCGGCGCCGCCAGCCTTCGCCTTGCTCCTGCGGTTTGAACGCACACCGCCACACAGCCTCGCACGCACGCAGACGCCGTACCCGCCGTCGGTCTGGGGAGAGCCCCGCCGGCTGATGTCATCGTGACGTTGACCTGATGTCAGCAGCGCGCGGGTCAAGCCCCGGTCAAACCTAGGCTAGGTCCCACCTACTAGCGTGTCTGATGATGTGGCCTCGGGCCCCTTCTATCATCCTCACTGGCTAGGTAAATCCTCGGTGTAAAAAGTATCCCAGCTTTTGTTATATTTTCATAAATGGTTAAATAATTTCAGATTTTGGTTTAACCTTATAAATTCAATAAGTAATTATTTATAAGTCAGAAATATGTGTATACTATATCAAAATGTCCAGAAAATTGAGATCTATCTGTTTAAGCTATATCATGCATTGTTAAGGAACTTAAATAACACGTTTAATTAGAGAACTAAATGAACCCCCGCAGGTGATTCCAGGGTCACTCTTGTTTTAGGGTTTGCACCCCTCGGATCCCACTTAAATTACCAAGCATGCTTTAGGGTTTCATTACAATACTATTTTAACTTGTCATATCATCATCCTTTCTTGAGCATTGCATTGATGCCATGTGTTGATTGTTGTTTCCCCTTTCTTTCCGGTGTTTGCTTCTTTCCGATAGAATACGATATCGAGATCAAGATCGAAGACCGATGTTAACACCATCGAAGATCGACGAACAATACTTGACCAACTGTAATCAAGTCAAGTACAAGGCTTCTGAAGATCTATATCTAGGTATCAACAAACAAGGAAAGCATAGCCCCACACATAAAAGAATCCTATGCTTTTGAAAGTATTTCATTCTTGCCATGATGCATACGATTCTACTATGGTATTTTATCGATAGATAAAGTATCCTATCTATTGCATTACTCCCTCTGAGCTTATATTACCTGATCCTCTGCTCCTAGCATAACTAGGTTTGGCTTGTGTGCACTACTAGAGCTTATATCTATGTCTCTCTTAGCCATGCTTAGATGTCAGTCCTGGTTCATCCAGGTGATGTATCAGATGCAAAGAATCTAGTATGACAGGAGAACGTGTTGAGATGAGATCAGTGGTAAAGGTTAAACATGCTAAGGCTTGTATGGGAGGCCACAGTGGGATGTGGTTTTTGTAGTCCCATGCTCGCCACCACTAGGACCCGAGTTCTAGCCTCTTGAACCAAGACGAGCGTACAGCCACACGGGGTTTATGGGGACCCCTCCGCTGACTAACTTGCCTAGTAGATTCCATGAGTCACATAGTTCGGGCTTTCCATTTGGCATACGCATCGAAAATGTTTTCGAAAACGGAGGTGAAGGAGGTGCATTCATACAGGTAGGTAATGATGGGTTCGTAGCATGGAAAACAAAAAAATTATACCGCAAGAACGAACAAAACCCAGATCTAATCTAGATAAAAGCCAAGATCTGATCTATTAGACATGTGCAACGAGATAGATAGGAACTAACCCTCGTAGATCCGAAAAGAGTTAACGAGATTAGATCTCGTGGTTGATGTAGTCGATCACTTGCCGATCTCAAGATCGTGTGGACGATCCTTCCGGCGTCGCGTTCCGGCAGCGCTTCCGCAGTCGGTCAAGTGGACGATCCTTCCGGCGCGCGTTCGGGCAGCGCTTCCGCAGTCGGTCACACGTGCGGAGTCGAAGCAGACCTTCCTCTCCTCGTTCCAGCGAGCAGCGGAGGTAGTAGATCTTCTCCACGGAATCACAGCAGCACGACGGCGTGGTGGTGGTGGTGGAGTAGAGAATTCTGCAGGGCTTCGCCTATGCCTGTGCAGAAGAAAGGAGGAGGAGAGAGGCGGCAGAGATTGGGTGTTGTTGTGGAGGAGCAAGAGGTGGCGCCTCCCCCTTCTATTTAAAGGAGGGAGGACACCTGGGAGGGGGAGTCCTAGTAGGACTCCCCACCTCCTTGGGCCGGCGGATTGGGGAGGGGGGAGGAGTCCTCCTCCCCCACGACTCCTTGTCTTGACCCACCAGGATTCCTTGATCCCTTCCTTGGTTTTCAAGCAAACTCCAAGAAACCTTTCAGAACCTTCCGGAACATTCCGAAACCTTCTAGAATCCTCATACAAATACTCCGGATCATTTCCTAACTCAGAAAATGATCCCCAATATATGAATCTTATTCTCCGGACAATTCCGGATCTCCTCGTGATGTCCCGGATCCATTCCGAGACTCCGAACAGCATTCGGTCTCCAACGCACATTCCATATCTACTTAAAACAACTTCGAACCTTAAGTGTGTCACCCTACGGTTCGTGAATATGCAGACATGACAGAGACACATCTCCTATAAATAACCATTAGCGGGACCTAGAGATCCATAATGGCTCCCACATACTCAACGATGACTTCGTGATCGATAGAACCATTTACATACGAAACCAATTCCCTTTGTCACGCGATACTATACATATCTGAGGTTTGATCGTCGGTATCTCCATACCTAGTTCTACCTCGTTACTGATAAGTACTCGTTACTCGTTTTGTGATATGTCATCCCTTGTGACCTAGTCACATGCTTGCAAGCTAACTAGATGACATTCCACCGAGAGGGCTCAGAGCATATCTATCCGTCATATGGATGGACAAATCCCAATCTTGGTTCATGCGCTTCAACACATACTTTCAGAATACCCAATGACATTTTTATGACCACCTAGTTACGAAGCGGTGTTTGATGTTATCAAAGTATCCATCCGGTGATGGTGATTAACATAACCTCATGGTCGAAGGATTAGGTTACTATGCATTTTGAAAGCTTATAGCAATACGAACTTAATGACTTGATCTTTATGCTACGCTTACTATGGGTGTGTGTCCATTACATCATTCTCCTAATGATATAACCTTGTTATTAATCACATCCAATGTCCATGATCAGGAAACCATGATCATCAATTAATCAACAAGCTAGTTCAACAAGAGGCTTACTAGGGACTCTTTTATGTTTACAAAACACACATGTATTAGTGTTTCCTAATAATACAATTATAGCATGGGATGTAAACATTTATCATAAACATAAAGATATAATAATAACCACTTTATTATTGCCTCTTGGGCATATCTCCAACAGGTAAGCGTGGCCAAGGTTGCTTGGTGTCGATGGAGCCCCTAGTAAACCAACCTCGCCCACATCTCTAGGGACCGACTTCGGGATTTGACCCGTTACGGCGGAACCATCCATAGGGCGTGACTCATGGTCTCGGCGAAAGCAAGGTAAATGTCATGGCCAACCACCCTCGGTCGGCCTTCCACGGAAGAGGGCTAAAACATTGACATTAAGAGTTGGTTGGTACGTGTGGGTAAAGTTGTACACCCTTACAGGGTTAAATCTTTTTGAAAATCCGTGTCCACGGTTATGGATGACATGGGAATGGACGTGAAGATCATAGAGAACATTAACCTTACCGTAAAACTTGGCAGATCAACGTGTGCTTAAGGATGCTTCCTCATGGGTACGAGGGGGTGATCCTAGTTGTGAGATGAGGATTACTTTGGTGGATATCAAAAGATGATGATCAATTCTTTGGAGATGTCGCTCTCTTATCCCCTTTTAAAATATTCTGATTAGACGAGCTTCTTCCCCCTTGTTTTATAAAATCAAAGATGGCTTTATGCAAAACAACCCCACTAGCCATAAGTCTTATGGAGTACACCCTGTACTCACCCTTGCTTTGTTGATACTTTTGTAGCAGAATAAGTGTTCCCTGAAGACAAGTTTGGTACGACATCGACACCGACGAGTAGCTTGGGGTTCCTGGCCGGCAGCATGGAATCTATGGGCTAGGACGTCATCGTTATGCTTCAGGCCTCTTAGGCCATTTGTTAAGTTGCTATACTTAATAGCATAACGTTCCTTCCGTTGTTTGATGTTTGTGGTCAGTGACCTCTACCTGTAATATTTTGGTTCTTCGCTCAGTTATGAACTTGCTGTAATAATTTTTGTGTCGCAGGGTTACTATTGTGTTACCGATTTCTCACTGGATATCCTTGAGCTCTAGGTTAAGCTTATGTTAGGCTAAGGTCTGGATTTGTTTAACCCTGATCCCGGTGGTGTCACACGTGTGGGTAAAGTCGTATACCCCTGTAGGGTTAAGTCTTTTTGAAAAGCCATGTTCACGACTTGGGAACAGATGTGATGATCATAGAGAACTATAACCTAATCGTAAATCTTGGCAGATCAACGTGTGCTCAAGGATGCTTTCTTAGTGTACGAGGAGGTGATCCTAGTTGAAAGTTATGGTGATGATTTGGTGCTCCCCTTTTAAAAATTTCTGATTAGACGAACTTTTTCTCCCTCTTGTTTTACAAACAAAGATAGCTTTATGCAAAATAATTCCACCAGCCATAAGTCTTGCGGAGTACACCCTGTACTCACTCTTGCTTTGTTGATACTTTGTAGCAGAGTAAATGTTCTCTAAAGATGAGTTCTTATGACATCGACACCGACGAGTAGCTTGGGGTTTCCTGCTGGCAGCCTAAAATCTATGGGCTGGGATGTCATTGTTCTGGTTCAGGCCTCTTAGACTATTTGTTAAGTTTGCTATACTTAATAGCATAATTTGCCTTTCGTTGTTGGATGTTTATGGTCAGTGACCTCTTCTTATAATATTTTGATTCTCTGCTCAGTTATGAGCTTGTTGTAATTTGTGTCACAGGATCACTGCTGTGTTGTCGATTTTTTCACTGGATATCCTCGAGCTCTAGATTAAGCTTATATCAGGCTAAGGTCTGGGATTTGTTTAACCCTGATCCCGGGGATGTCACACTAGGGCACCGCGTCGGAGGGGAATCAATAGAGGAGAGAGAGGCGAAGCGGCACCTGCACGCAGTGGCGCTGGAGACGGTCGTCGACGGCCATGACCGCAACTGGTGGCGGCGGGCTCTCTAGATCGAGATCCATTCGCGGAACGGGAGGCGAGGACAGGGAGAAGAAGCACCTCACGTATATCGGCCTCGTCTGCCCCAAACGCCTTTTCGTGTAGACCCGCGACGGCGACCCCGGCAAGGACCGCGAGGACAGGCGAAATTCCCATGTTGCCCCTGACGAAGCCTCAAAACCACACGGGTTTTACCACCGTATCTCTTTCTCCCAAATCCCACGAAAAAAATCAACCTGTATGACTCCCTAACCATGTCGGCCCACACCAGTAGAGCCCACGCGCAGTAGAGGGGAACGAACGGGAGAGATAGAGCGAGGCGATGATCCGGCTGAAAATGGCGCGGGGGCGCTGCGTTCTTGGGCGTCAAGTCATGACACGCATATGCAGCTGGCCCCTCCCGAGTCCTGATCTTCTCCTGCCTTCTTGGGACCACCGGATCTTCTCCTGCCCCCTCCCCTCCTAACACAACGGCAAAGGCAAAGGGCGCTTCTTTTAATGCATGAGGGTTACTGTACGTGGGGTCCGTTAAACTGCACAGATGTGGCGCTAATCTACTCTGCCCGCGTAAGTAAAGTCCCCGAGTTACCGTGCTACTCCTTCTACTGCCTTCGCGCGGATACAAGGCGGATGAATACTCCTGCTGCGTTAATTTTATTTCCAAGGGATCAACTTAATGCACAAATTATAACAGATCAAGGAATCACCTGCATCAATTTTATTGTTTACATCAAAACCTTAATTACCTAGCATAAGTGAGTCGACTACTACAAACGTCTTGATGTGGCTCATCGATCGGCACACCTTCCTCACATGTACTACCAATTATCGAACAGAAGACTAACAATTTGCAAAAGGCAAAAAGAACAGAGAAGACTAACATTTTTCTTACAAAATGTCAAAGAGTAAACCTGACCGGGATTATAATAAAATATCAACATCTGTGTCAAACCAATATCGATATGTATACATAGTAATATAGTTGTCGATGGTTTTTCAATATACCCAGTCAAATTTTAATGGTTAAAGTATTTTTTAAATACGTGAAGGCCTAATAGAAGGCCTAATAAATCGATATATATGGAGAGAGTTGTAACTTTAGTACTCCCTCCGATCCAAATTAATTGATTTAAGTTTTTCTAGATTCGATGTCTAGATACATCCGAATATAGACAAATCTGAATCAATTAATTTTGATCGGAAGAAGTAGTAGAAACTAAATTGAATACAATATAGACTTGCCTCTAGGGGATGCCGGCCGCCGGGCTGGCGGACGAGGCGGACCGTCCGCCAAAGCCCGCATGGCAAACGAATTGGTGAAGTCATGTGTAAGTGTAAGTATTCTGATTATTGCCTTAGGTGGTTAGCAAACATGTTTGATTAGCGGACATGTCAAGACGTTAGGCGGACGTTCGCGTGCATCCCTACTTGCTTCCCATTCTCTCAAATCAGGGGCGGAGCTACAGTGTAAACTTGGGGTCAATTGAACCCAGGCTTTGGCCCGGACTCTTGTCTATATAGCCTAGTGCAACAAAATGAATATTAAAAATTGTATTTGACCCCAGTTAATCAGACTCCATTCACGTAAAATCACTTGTGTTCCCTCAAAAAATCCCTTGTGCGTCCTGACCAGGCCCAAAACATGCAGCAGTCAGCCCATAGTTAGCTGAATCGATCGACCGATCGATGGTTGAAGGAAAAGTATCGCTCCTGGTCGCCTCAGATTCTGTTTTTTCTGGCGATCTCGCCAGCTCGTCGTCCGCGGTTCGCCTCTCACCGTCTCCTCCTGTGGATCGCCGCCGGCAGTCCCTCGACTCAAGAAAACCGACTATTTCTTCTACACGATCTGTAAGTGTATATGCATCTAGTTGATACTGAAAGACTATCGGTTCCCATTTCTCGAATCATCTTATGGTTTCCAGTTTCCTGATCGGTTGATTTTTAGTCGTTTGAAGGTGTGGGTTGATTTTTTCATATTGGGTAATCAGTGAGACGCTGATAACATGGATCGGAGAATACATATTAAGCCTCAAATCGCCGCAGCATAATGTCAAGTAATCAAACAAGAAGTCAAGAAGGACTTTGTACAGTAATTATCATGTCTATATAATTCATACATATTTTTGTGATGATGGTCTCTTGCGTAAAAAATTTATGGAGAATTTTTTGAATTTGAAAAGAAAATCGCCACCACCATCAACCAACGATCCTGATCACAAAGGTCCATCCAACGCTAGTCGTAGTACATGTCCTTGTCCTTTGCCGGTCCCTCCAACTTCAGGAGAGGTAACGCTTAATTTGAATGAGCTTTCTTATGACCTGATGGATAGAAAGAGGATAACAAAATATATAGGACCGAAGCTATAAGATGAGATGAGACGAAAATATTTAGTTAAAGGTTCGTTTAGACCACAACCTGGTTTAAAGTATCCATAGAGGACCATAGGAAAACTCCAACACCATACAAGCTATGCGTATATATATTGGTGGTACGTTTTATAGGCCCACATTTTTCCTATTTGTTTGTGTTGTACCTTTTTTCCTGGCTTCGCCCCTGTCTCAAATCCGTCGGTAATACGGCTAGCCGTGCACCGCGAGCCAGAACGTACGGTGATATTTGGGTCAGGCCGGCACTGCAGTTCACAAACGTAAAGTTTAACTTTAAGTTAACCTGGCTATATTGGCTAAACAAGTTCCGAGGCTTGTGAATGAACCAGTCTTTGTGTGCACGAGTCATACATGCAAAAATTACCTGGATGGAGATATATTAAAAGCTGGCCCAAAAGGAGGATCATCATTTACTTGTCTTAGTATTGTGGCTGGTAAAATGGTTAATTACGAGCGGCTGATAATGAGTGTGGCATTAATTAATCCTGATTTGGGCAGATAATTAACTAGTAGCTCTGAGTAGTTGGCCGACAGGGAGTGGCCCACTGTGGCAGGGTGACGCCAGCCAGTCTCGGAAGACCGAGCGCAGTCTCTCTACCCACGGTACAATATGAAGTCACAGCACTGCGAACAAGGCTTCCCTTTCCTCTATTAAATCTCCGAGACACACCTATGCGCAACATCAGCATTTCGCCGCCGCTCTCCCTTGTTGATGGTTCGAGTAGCTAGCTACTCTCCTACGCTGCTTGAAGCCCGATCTACCAGGAGACACACGGTAGGGTGAGTTTTCTTCATCAACCACCCGTGCTTCTTTCTTCGTGTTTGTGGATTCATGCAACTGCTGGGTGTTGTTGGAGCATCGAAAGGGCCGAGAGGAAGATCGATCCGGCGCTCCACGTCTATATTCCTGATTGATCTTGGTTTGGATGGCTTGTCGTTGTAGGTTGCTGGGTCTTGTTTCCCTCAAAACAAAACAAAAAAGATTGCTGGTCTTGTTGTTCCTGCCTGCTAGTGTAGTTCGTTTCGATGTTCATGCCTTGATTTGAAACTTGTTCCTTCGCTCGCTGGTACTGGTAGAATATCGATCCGCAGGTTTACGTCTTTTGATTTTAGCCGTGGAAAAGTTAATGATGGATATGGATCCATCCGGATCAATCACGTACTACATAACAAGGCATGCCTGCACGTTGGATGTTCATGCATCGCCGGTGGGCTATCCGCTCCGGCCCATCACGCCCATGGATCTTTCTTTTTTATAGTATAAATTTCTCTGGAGTATATTATGTTAGCGACCATGGGCTGCCATTACTGGACTTGGGCTTCTCTGGACGCCACGAGGGGACTGGCTATTCGGCCTCCTCTCCTCTGCTTCTGTCTTCTGTCTTCCTCCTCTGTTCCTCTTCTCGCTACAACTCTCTGAATCAATGGCCTGTAGTTTGAATTTGTGAGAAATAGATATCTGGACTAGTGTTCTGTTAACATTTAGTATTCAGAGCCATTTCACCACCCCTTCCGCTTCAAATCCACCGAAATTTCTCTTCACCACCACCTACCTCAAGTCCTCAACAACTGCCTACCACCTGTTCGACGAAATGCCGACCCACAAAATCTTGTGTCGTGAAGGTCTTCTCCATGTCAGGATGAGCCAAGTGAATCATCCTGTGACTTCTAAGAAACTTCGGCACTTGTTTCATCACTCTGCTACTGGGGATTTATTTGTGCGCGTTCGAGAGAGTGGTCGCCGGGATGTAAGGCGTGGAGGCCTAGGTCCAGTTCTGCTCTCGGTGGATGCGCGAGGACCGTGTTGCACGAGGGCGGCGACGACCTCATCTCTGCGGCGCCCCCACAAGTGCCAGCGATATGGTAGGATGTACGCCCCGCAGCTAGGAACTCCAGGCCCCCCTTGAGACCATCATCACTAAGTCTGCTCCGTGTGAGAACACTGATCTCGCTGCAGAACCGCAAGGCAAGTGCTCTGATCTCGACTCCGCCTACAGTGCCATCCAGCTCGGAGAGGCACCTGTGTCCGTGGAGGACATGGTCCAGATCGTGACAGAGCGCAACAACACCGACTGTGGCACCGCCCGGCCCGTCATCTTCAATTCTGAGCTTGTTGACATTGCCATTGTCACTGTGCTCCCGGTGGTCATGGGAATTCCCTGGCGGTCAGTTGCCATGTCGGACATGGCATTGGCAGTTGCTTCATCTGTTACCGGTCTGATCGACAGTGGTCTAGCCACCGAAGTCATCTCTCAGAATGGCAGCGGCGACTACTTGGAGGAGTTGGAGCCAGCTTTGTGCCTCCTCATCAATTTTTTTTCCTGATCTCCACCATTCAAATGGCCTCCTATGTCACTCAATGGCCCTTCTCTGATTTCAAGTAATACCCAACAGGAGTTTGTGTAGAAGTACAGTGTGGCCAGCACCAACTCTATTGGCAGGGAAGATGAACTGTAAGTGAAGGGTGGTATCTTGCGTGTGGTCCAGTTCTGCTCTCCAGATTGGCCGTCGTTCATTTTTTGTCATGGAGGTAGGAGGTCGGGGCTGCCAAGGAATCAGGTACTCTGCAAGGTGGGTACCTCAACTGTAAGTGAAGGGTGGTATCTTGCTATTGAGATAAAGCCATGGCCATAACTCAAAACAAATGGATGGTTCCCTTCTTGGTTAGAACTGTTACTGTTCGAAAATGATTGTTCACTCGAAACTTGGATATGCTGTTACACTACTGGAACTTGTTGGATAAACAAGCATATATGGGACTTACAGTTGAAGATGATTATGGTGCGGATAATTTGGAATTCCTGTCTTATGTTTTACTGCACGACTGTCATCTGATCATTGGTTTTCATCATGAGAAGCTTTGGGATCCTGGAGGTTTCTGTTCTTGTGCTTGGAATTTCCTGTGGCAGATGGCATTCATTAACTACAAGGGCAGACTAGGATCAGATCAGAAATCTTAGTACGTCCCACTTTCCCCGAAATCTGAGTATGTTCCACTTTCTATGCGCACAGCTAGCAGATCACAACGAGGAGACCCTGGCATATTGTTGGGTTTTAATTTGCTTTTCTACTAGCCTTCTTCACTTGAACCTTTTGTTGTTGAATTTACTTATCAATCAACACCTAACTAAGAAAGCATGTTACACTGCACTTTGATGAGTAGAGTTAGTATGCAAGATATGGTACTAACTGCAGGTTGCTAAATACTGGATGTGTCTCTTGTTGCTTAATTTTCTGATATGGTTGTACTTTGATTATGCTTTTGTTTGTCCATTCCATCGATACGCGTGTTGTTTTTGCTATATTTCGTACCCCTAATTGACCAATCCTGCTGTCCGTGTTCCTTTTTTTGTGGCATGCAGGCAGGGGACACATCGAGAGGTGACTGACGGTTTTGCAACGTACGTAAGGTCCAAAGCTGATCAACCCAAGGTATGTTTATGCGTGCCCAGCTGACGGTTTTACTTGTAAGGATGAATGCCTGCAGAGCGGAGAGATTTTCTAAGCAAGCAATGCTTTTTGTTCACGGATCGATGTGGACTTGAACCTGATTCACCTAGTTAGCTAGTATTTCTATTCGAGTGAATGAAGCACATACTGTACTTCTCTTGAATGAAACACTTACTGCTGCTTTGCTTTGCTCTCTAACAATGCCAGTTGCACGGACCACACACTTTCATACTTGTGTTAATTTTCCTTGATCCTCTTCTAATAATGATTGTTACATATACACCCTAATCTAATTATATGTATGATGAACAGCAGGGTTGGTACTATGGACTTGCTACAGATCGTCTGTTACGCGACAGCACTGATTGTTCCTGCCTTGGCCTTCCGGTATGTACAAGTTAATCTTATCCTATCTATTTGCCGGACTGTCATGATCATTCATTTCCATTCCTTACAAATACAATGCAATGCAATGTAGTTTGGCTTACCGGTGCTGGAGAAACCGGGAGCTCAGCGTTTCTGCACGGCACCCATACCCAATTATCACGGCGTTTTTGTACAGCATGGCGTCATTCGTCCATGGATGCGCTGAGCAGGATGTTGAGGCCATTGTCATAAGCATGTATGGCTCAGCGGTCTATATCTACTGTATTGTCATCTTTCTCAGGCTCTGTACTGCTGAGGAGATGCAGTATGCTCGCAAGCGACTCTACTTTGTATCGTGTTACCTGGTTGTGGTGATCGCCACGAGCAAGCTGCCTGGAGTTAGCCGTTTTGTCTGCGCCGCCACTGGTTGGGCAGCGGCGTCGGCCAAACTCCTCACCTACGTGTTCAAGGTACAGTCTCATTCTTGTTTTTTCTTCACCCCTTTCCTGCTCTGCTTTGATATGCCGTATGCTCTGCTAGCTCATAAATAGTCTCTATATTTATGTGCAGTGGTGGATCCCCCTGCCTCACTGGGCTGTGTCTCTCATTTCGCTGCTGCATGGTCTTGTCTGGTTGATAAGGAAGACCATCAAGCAGGACTACATCGGAGCGGTACAAAATGGAATTTGCATCTTCTGCTGTTATTTGTACGGATTACTACTCCTTGGTCTTGAAATAAGTGACTTGAATTTGTCTAGATTCGTATGTATTTATCTAGACAAATCCAAGTCACTTATTTTAGGACGGAGGGAGTTCTACTTTTCATGCTTAATGTGAAATTGATCATATTGTATTGCAGTTACAGTCCGGTGTTGGCTCCTTCTGCTCCCTGATGCTATTCCTAGTTGTGCTCGGGTGGCATTTCTAGAGGGTACCACGACAGAGTGAGGCACAAAATGTTACGCCGATAGAATGGCTCCGGAACCGACGCTCTCATATATTCAGTCTCTGTATTTGCTCTGTCGTACGCTTTTGTTTGTCCGTGGTTAAGACCAGACTTGTTAGCTCATGTTAAGTTATGTAACTACAGTAATCATGTTCGGAAGTATGCCTATTTGCTTCATCTTTTTGTGATAATTTAAATTCTACTAAACTTATTGTGTCTGTTGAGGTGGCTCATTTCGTACCAGAAAAGCCCATGTAAGAACAAGGATTAATTCTACTTCCACACACTCTAGGTTGGGGAGACTGTTAAAGAATCTTTTCTATTTTTTGGTCCCGTAGCATCAAGTCTCCTAGAAGTGCGTGATGAATGCCACTGAAACCTGAGACTCCGGAGCTAAATCAAACTCTGCGGTGAGCTCTTTCTCTTCCTTTCATTCAATCAGCAAATACACAACCGAAAGACACATGCCTCACGTCCTAACTAAGTGCACTCATCCCAGGCATACTAAGTCTCCTGGGCGCTTATTTGCACAAAGAAAATAACCTATCTACGCGTGCACAAGGTTTAACTAACATGTCACTGCCGAAATTAACCTTGTGTTTGATCCACGTCCATTCGCCCCGAAGCTCTTGAAACTTACATAACCGAGCGCCTTGGTAAATGACGAGTTCACTGATAGTTCAAACATATTTTACAAGGTATAAAACAAACATAAGAAACTGCCGGGGGCGCGATCTACTGACGGCGGCTGAGGCCGAGGCGATGGTACATCGTTGCGGCGTAGTCGTAGTCGTCGACACCGTCGAAGTCGCTGGGTGGTTCCTGCTTCAGCGTCGGGCGGTTGTTGCAGCCCCGCCGGGCATCACCGCGCCAGTACGACAGGACAGACTCGTCGGCGTCGCCCTCCAGGTCGATGAAGAGGCCAAGGCGGTGCGCGTGCTCGGCGTGCTCGCGCCGGTACTCTGTCGCAGACCATGGATTCGCGAACTCGTCCGTCATGGGCAACACGGAGTTGAAGGAGATGCGTCCCGTCACGCACTAGCCAGAAAACTCCTGTGGGTCCTCCTTGAACTTGAGTTGTAGGGTGGCAACCTTGTACTCCGGCGGTGGCGACCACTCCTTCTTCACCTGTAGTTGGGGTCTGGCGAGGCGGAGGCGGCCACGGGAAGGGAAAGGCTCGTGTGGGGCACAACGACCCCTGATGATGATGCCGCTGGTACTCGTCCTTCACAGGGGCGAGCTGCGCGAAGAAGTGGGGCGACAACATGGAGTAAGGGGAGTGACGTGGGTATAACCCTTCGGGTACCCACTGTTAGCATACCAGGTATGTCCCAAATTGAGGCCCACATGATGGTTGGCTAAGGACCACAAAGCCCAAGACAAACTGGCAGCTACAGAGCATCTGAAGCCCAGATTCCTGGCGTTGGGTGCAAGAACAAGCCTACGATTAGGAAACCTTATGGTTCGCATCTAACCTGTAACCGACTCGGTCACGGTTCTGAGACCTAGCCTCCCATATAAAGGCTAGGAGGGGCCATCGAGGAGGACTCTCCCAACACACGCACAATATGCCCTAAACAAGATCCAATCTACATCGCCATAGCCATTGATACCTTCAATCCGGATTACAGATGCAGTATAGTAGCTTTTTTTTACTTCCTGATGGTTAAGGAACATCTATACGACTTTCTACTTTGTTCAACCTTACGTTTACTGGAATTTTCCAGCTTACTTTATATCTAAAGTTGCATCGATGGATGAAAGATAGGCTAGGGTTGAAGATTCACCTGTAGCTATGTATATATATGAGATAAAGATAATGTTAAGCGCATTCTTGTGTAAATGATATAATATATAGTATTTGTGGGCAACACATTGTTAATTACTAGAGCCCTGTGATCCACATGCATAGCAAAAGTCTCTTGATCCAACCTTTAATACCACGAAGCATTGGACTATGAACAATTATTAAGTAAATACAAACCAAAGCATTAAGATCTATGATGTTGTTGTTATTCTCAAATGGATCACTGAACGAATACTGTACTCCCCATACTGGCACTAGGTTTCACACGTATACGACGTTCATCACTCATCTCACTTCAAGCCTTGATCAATTCGCGGGGTCTTGGGTACCTGACAAAAATCCTCGATTCAAGGTATGAGACAAAGATACAATATACAAATCTCCTATGAAATCATCACACAATATTCCCATGTAATTAGATGCACAAAATCACTACGAGACTACTCCTCAACCTGTAGCCACTGACAACTACTCACTCATAATAATAAGATCAAGGATATAAAACATTGTAGAATTACTTAGATTGAAATCAAATATTCTTACAATAGTTGCCAATCGGGAGGAGATCTCAAATACAAGCTTATGGATATGGCTGTTGAGTGGATTGGGATGAGGATGATGAACTATGGTAGTGGTGCAGTGGTGGATCTTCCTTGATGTTTTTTTAATGCAATTTGAGAATGTCGGCTCTCTACGCGATGACTAGAGTCTCAAAATATATGGATCCCTTCACAAAAGTTATTGCATTTGACCTAGCCAAGGTGGTGCCGGGTGGTATGGTCGCACGATACGGACGGGGCTTGCCCATACCGGCGGTCGTTACCATGTTTGGGAGAAGATTTTCAACCCTATCTGACTTTATTGTATTGGCAATGTCTTAATCTTCCATAATTGCTCCAGATCTCTCCATAAAAGAGTGATTTCATGTACCATACAAATAAAGACCAAGCTTTGCACATCTTTGCAATAATTAATCATTAGTGGCAAAGTTAGAGAGTTATTTAGTCAATTGCTTGACATAAAATAAGATTTAAACGCGGATAAAGATGGCTATTTTCATAGCCATCAACATCCCCAAGCTTAAACCTTGATCGTCCTCGAGCAAGAAACCAAAAATCATAAGGAACTCAACGTTTAAACTGAAATAACGAGAAAGTGAGCTCACTTATGATTGGTAGCATTATGAGTCCAACACTTCTTCCATTTGAAAGCTTAGTATAGTTTGAGCAGTGCTAAGAATAGCATACAAGCTTTGGTAATTCAAGACAATCAAAATAAAATTTCTATAAGGATAAATAACTAGAAGTGAAGCAATCATTCCAATTCCTCTAGTTAATTATTAGCTTGCCAATGAACACTAGAAAGTTTCACTTTAGCATATTAAGTGTGAGAGATCATGTCGAAAAAAGCATAACAATGAAGTGTCTCATTAGATAACACCCACATCAAAAAATCAAGACCATCGAAACACTTCTTTTCTATTCATTATCTTTCAAGAAAGTCCATCTAATACTAACGAGACCATGCCAAAACTCTAGATGATTCATTTGGTTTTCATAATAGTTTCCAATAGAAACTTTTGTGCACATCCCTTAAGAGTACCAATACTTTTTCCCATATAATAGCATGGATACTCATGTCATCAACTCATTGCCAAAATCAGGAGTTATCCAAGGCCGTTCGAAGGCTAGCAGAGTTGTTGGGATACCAAGGTGTGTGTATACAATTTGTAGACAGGCTTTAGATAATATCATACTTTTGATCCACAACTTTCAGTTTTAGCATGCATCTCAATTATCACTAGACTTTATTTCCTTCAAACAACTCCTTTCAAGAGTTACATCAAACCTATCATCATATCTATGGGGTTGAGTAACTTCAAAATTAAACTCTTAATACAATTATGCATCCCATAAGTCATAGTTGGAGACTTTTCTTGTTGTATTTGTTTGAAAAAATTATTTCCAAGGCAAGACTTGGTTAGCTACAAGAAATAGATCAAAAGCCTACATAACTAATTAATCATGTAAATAAAAAGATTCACTATAACTATCTTGAATTACTCCCACTAGCCTAATATCTTAACAAAGATACTAACTAGGATACACATTTTAAACTTCTAAAGTGGGAGCGTAAGACATACCTCTCATGAGTGAACTCACAATTCTCTTCCGTATGATGTGTTCATTCAAAACTCAAAGTAAAACGCTCTCATTAATAATATTGAAGCAAAGAGGCAAATGGCAATCCACTTTTCACGAATAAAGATAAAAAGGAAAAATATATTTATATTTTTCAAGATTGGGTATAGAGAATAGAAGGGATTGACGGCAAAACATGGAACTTAAAACAAACGAAAAAATGAAAAATGAAAGCAAACGAAAAAAGTGCTGGAACAAGTTCGACACGAGTTTCTCACTTGGAGCTGTAGTACAACCTTATTACATAAATAAATTTCTTAGGGAACACATCCCCAAGATTAGGATTTTGAAAGCCCTCTTGTTGCTTATTGTGGTGATGGAGGATGATCTCTCAAGTTCCATTGGCTGCTCCAATGAGTGAACTAGGATGAGAGGTTCGCGGTGGAGTCTCGAAGGTTAATGGCGAGGTTGTTCATGTTTTGGATGTTTCCTTCGAGCGTGTACATGTCCTTATACGTGTTGTAGGGCTTCAGCGGTTGTTGCTCTTGTTCGGGGCCTTCTTACTCTTCCTCCTCTTCTTCTTCTCCTCCTACTCCCATGAGTAATTCTTGATGCGGTAGTCCTACTTCAACCTGCGCATCATAATGCAAACGTATATCCTCGATAGAGAATAAACTGTGAGGCAAAGGAGAGGATATCGAGTGAACATCTCCATGTATGTCAAGAAAATATCTATATTGAATCTTTCTAACCATGCCACAAGCATTAAGAGTAGCCAAACCGAGACGACGAGAACCTACCAACAGTTGTAAGTTACCTAGGTTGATATGAAGTGCTTTGGTGAGAACGGTGACAACTCCTCCACAACAAAAGGAACAACGTGATTAGAGAGCTTGAAACTTTAAATAAAACATGAGAAGAGCACCCAAGTTTAGAGTTAAGTTATAGTTGGGAATAGCAAATTTTGCGAGGATCGCTATGTCCTCTTCATTGAATCTTGTGGACTCACCACATGCATGTAGAGTGTTAGCAATAACATAGTACAAATAGCGAACTGCATGACATTCAATTAGACTATCCTTTGGAGTACGATTAAAAATGCTCATCCTATTAAAATGACTATGCGGGATAGAATCTACCATGAAACTAATGGAGCGATGTCGGTGGTGTTGTTGAGAAACCCAAATCATTGGCATCATCGATCGAGTGATAAATTATACTCACGGTTCATTAGACAGAACGGGATTCTATCAATTCCTGGTCTATCTGCCTCGAAGCAATAGCTATAGCTCACCATGTGCTTCAAGGTGCAAAGAAACTCAAGTGTCAAGCAGCGATAGGTGGTGTCCTCCTGAAAAATAAAGTGAAGCAAACCAACATTGTTAAAAAGTAAATTAAAATCATCGCCAAGGCCTGGTTGGTTTAGAATATAGGGACACACCCATTTGGTGGACTTAATCTCTCAGTTTTTGAGATGGTTGAAATAGTTGAGGTGGAAGTCGTCGGTGAACTCGATGCAGAGCGATGTAGGGGTAAAGTTATCAGATGGTGGCGCAGCTTGTTCCACCACCTCACATGCACGACTTCTTGTATTCATATAAAATAAATTTTTAATCTAATTAACATTTTGAACCAATAGAAATAGGCAATGAGTATTCATCTACACATTTTACAAAAGAATATCCTCCAAATAACAAAACTAATCATGATCATTAACAAAAATAGCTCAAAGTAAAAACTAAGTCTAGATGGATAATGGCAAGAAATAGAGCATGGTTTTGCTGCAAATAAGTTGGGGATCGGAGAAAAACGGTATCTTTGATTCCAGTGTGCAAAGAATTGAATAAAAACGAGTAGAGGCTAAGATCCAATGGAGGTGGTTTGGAGGTTGGAGGAAGAAGAAAGAGAAAAAATAAATTAGGTTTAGGTTTTAACTCTCTCCATGGCTCTTTATCGTGACCGAATAGGTGGTATGGTCACCGCCCGCCCGTACGAGTGGCATTACCTCGAGGCGAATTCAGTGACAGGTGATGAACTCGGTACGGGCGCGTGGTACGTTCGTATGCGGCCGTACTGATGGTTGTTAATTATGTAGTAATTATTTTTGAGTTTCGAAGTTTTGTCTTGGAAACAGTACGAGCTGGCGGTACAATCGCACCACACCATACTAGTGATCATTAACTTGCATGTATCCTTCGACAAAAAATGTAAAACTTCATCTTCAGAGCCGTGATGTGGTACAGGCGGGTGATACGGGTGTACCTGATACATTGCAAATGTATCTATAATTTTTGATGTTCCATGCTTGATTTTATCTACTTTCTTGTGTTTTGTTCACACTTTGGAGTACTTTTCATATGATTTCTTAGACTAACCTATTAACAAGAGCCATAGTGCCAGCTGCCTGTTTTCTGCTATTTTTGGTTTCAAGAAAGTCAGAAAATGAATATTCTTGAAATTGGACGGGACAAAAGCCAAAGTCATTATTTTACCGAGGGACAACTGGAGCCAGAATACGAGACGGAGAGGGGCTGGGGCCTGGCCACACCACCTGGCCGCACGGCCAGGCCTGGCCCGCGCCAGGGGGTGGTCTGGCTGCCCCAGGCACCCCCTCGGCCTCTCCTTCCGCCTATATATTGCCTCTGATACAGAAACCCTAAGTACCCGATCAAAATTCCACGAAAGAGTATGTAGCCTCCGTCATCTCCATCTCTAGATCGGGAGGGATCTGAAGCTCTTCTCGGCACCCAGCCGGAGAGGGGAATTCACCCTAGAGGCCTTCTTCATCATCATGCAAGCCTCTGATGTGATGTGTGAGTAGTTCATGTCTGGACTACGGGTCCATGTAGTAGCTAGATGACTGGTTCTCCTCCTTTGTGCTTTCATGTTTAGGTCTTGTGAGCTCCGTTCATGATCAAAATCATCTATTTGTAATTCTGCATGTTGTGTTTGCGGGGATTCGATGGATATTGAGATGCTATTTCAGATTGATTATTGATTCTATCATGTCTTTGTTATTTGTGATCTTGCATGCTTTCCGTTGTTAGTAGCTATCTTGGCCAAGTAGATGCTAGCAACTCCAAGAGTTAGTATTTATGCTCGATAGTGCTTCATGCCTCTGGTAATCTGGGGAAGTGACAGAAATCTCTAAGGTACTAGATGTGTTGTTGCTACTAGGGAGAAAACAACAATCCTTTGTTCATAGAACAATCTTATTGTTTACATTACACGCAATTCCTAATGCAATTATCCGTTGCTTGCAACTTAATACTGGAGGGGGTTCGGATGATAACCTGAAGGTGAAATATTAGTCATAGATGCAGTTGGATGGTGAAATGGATCTGATGGACACCTAGAGGGGGGGGGGGGGTGAATAGGTGCTACTTCAAATTTTAATGCTTTTTCAATTTTAGGCTTAGCACAAAGGGTAAATTCTCTATATAAACTATTAGGTGGAATTTCCCTATATGCAAACCTATCTACTAGCGAGTAAAGAGCGAGTGGAAGAGGGGCAGGTGAACCGTAGTGAAGCACGCGGAGACACATGATTTGTTTTACCGCAGTTCCTTCCTTGTTAAGGGAAGTACGTCTGCCTTGGAGGGGTGGGCGGTACTAAGACCACCACGCCACAATAGGCCTCACCCTGTTCTTCGATGGATCCCGCCACCAAAGGCCTGATCCACCTTTCCACTATAGGAACCCTTCGAGGCGGGTACCGATGCCTTTACACAACTAGCGGGGCACAACTCCACAATCAACTTGGAGGCTCCCGTAATGACAACAAGCTGCCAAAGAACAAGTTATCAATAACAAAGAACAAGATCTAGATATTGACAAGAATACTAGATCATGGATTTCTCCAAATGAATGGAGAGGAGTTGATGCGCTTGATTCGCGATGACGAGGAAAATTCTCTCCTCCTTCAATTCCCCCAAAGATCGAAGCCTTCGGGTGGTTGAAGTGGGAGATCTAGAATGGGAGCTCTTGCAAAGTGTTTGAATAATTTCGAGTGAATCAAGAGTTCTGCTTGTTGGGGAAGAAGGGATATTTATACCCCCTTCCAAATCCAAGCCATTGGAGCCTTTGGGGGTCGGATTATCCGGTCCAAGTGAGGGCCGGATTATCCGGCCTGGGGAAAGTTCCGCCCCTGGATCGGATTATCCGGCAGATAAACCGCCCCAACTCTGAGTGACGTGCCAAGCCTGACCTTGATTGCCTACTGGGGCCGGATTATCCGGCCCCATGTGAAGGCTGGATTATTCGGCCTGGGGAGGAAAAACCGCCCCAGTTCGGATTTTCCGGGAGAAAATCCGACCAGACTCCGTGAAGGAGATATGCCCTAGAGGCAAATAATAAATAGGTTTTTATTGTCATATCTCAATTAGTTTATAATAGTTTCATATTGTGCTATAACTATGCCAAGTTGAAACATTGGTACATGTGTGGTATGAAACAACCAAGTCCCTAGTAGCCTCTATTCATACTAGTTCGTTGGTCACAAAGATGATCTGGGTTTCAAGATCATGGGGATTTATGCCGACTAACAACGAGATCATATCATTAGAGAATGATGTGGTTGGACATTCCTCGAAGGATTGCAACACGATCAAGTCATATAGTTCATTGTTACAACAACTATACCTAGACTCCTTCTCCTTAGACCGTGAGATCATATTACTCACTGTTTCCCAAGGCTGCTTAGACTACATCAACCGTCATCTGGTAATGCGGTGACCATAAAGGTGTATGTTGGGTATTCCGAAGGAATAGTAGATGACATGTGACTGCAAGACCAGGATTTGTTCACCCACATGATGGGTAAAGATACATACGGCCGACTTGGTGAGATTACATCTATACATGTTGCAACATGTGACTAGGTCACGGGGATGTAATATCACGGTAACAAGAAAACATAACTTGTTGTGAACGAGATTGAACAAAGGTATGGGATACCAATGGTCGGATCTCGGACAAGTTGTATCGAGAAACAAAAGGAAGAGGATGCTACATTTAGACGGTTCAAACGATATTGTCATCAGGAATGCATAGGGGTCACATGGACATCCCTGGTCCCTCTGTTGATCATTAATACAGATCATGTCTAGAGCATTCCCGAGTCATGAGAGGATACACTTAAGGGTACGATGAGAGTGATCATTCGTAAGACGGAATCACAGTAGAGAAAGAGAGAAAGCCGGAATCGTTCTGCGGAGAGATCCGAAGTTGTTTGGAGAAAGGATAAAGGAAAAAACCCGGAAAAGTGTTTTCGGATAAATGGGAATTTAAATATATATTTATTATATGTTAATTGTGAATTAATATATTCTAAATAATATTTAAGTTAATATTTATAAAGGCAACTTTTATATTAGGCCAAATCCTGGAGGGAAAAGGCCTAGAATAAAAGATGCAGAAAAATAAATGGGAAAAAGGAAAAACAGAAACAACCCACGTTGCCGCCGCACGGGGGGCGGGCGCTAGTTACCAGCCGCGGCAGCCGGCCTGGCTCGACCCCGTCACATGCGGGGATCGCGGGGGAGCCAGCCAGCCAGCCAGGCCGGCGGGTGCTGGCGGCCCACCAAGGCGAGCTGATAGGCGGGCGGAGCAGGTCGCTAGCGGGCAAGCGGCTAGGCCGCGAGCAGGTGAGCCAGCCCACCCGGGCTCCTCGTGCCAGGCCACCACCGCGGGGAGAGCTGGGCGCGGGGTGGGCCGCGCCAAGGCCCACCCGACCAACCCCTGTCTGCTTCCTCTTTTTCTTTTATTTAGCCATTTTCTGTTTTGGTTATTGGGCCAGGTTTTGGCCCATCCGGCCAGGACAAAAATGCCTGATATTTTCTCTTTATTAATAGTCCCACATGGCTAACCCAATGGGGAGGGCACACCTCCTTCGCCTATATAAAGGGGTGCCCATGGGTGGGATTAAACACACAACTTGAGAAGTCCTTTGGTTGACTTTCTCCCTCCCTCTCTCTATACCTTGTGACCATGGCCCCAAGTCTAGGCCGTGCGATCGAGGCACACCTGCAGCACGCCATTGCGCTGCAGGGATTCCTAGCCAGATATCAACTTCCGCACTCCCCGTGGGATCGGAGAGCCGGAGGTCTCATCGTGCACCAGATGTGTACGAAGACACGAGGCGCAACACTTAGGGCACTTGAATGTCGTGAGCCAGAGCTGTTGCATGATGAAGATCAAGAAGGAGCAAGGGGTGACCTGCGAGGAGCTTCGCGATCTTGAGGTCGGCTTCAAGTACGACTACTTCAACACGTTCCCTGCGGAACGTTAACCCCGTACGGTCTACAAGGGTATGTATTCTCTACGCTCCGACCGTTATCGTATTACTACATAGATAGATCCTAGGCAGTTTCTGGGGTTCAACGTAGGAATTTTTTTGTTTTCCACACCGATCCCCAACAGTGGTATCAGAGCCGATCTATGCGTAGGAGTGTTGTACGGCCAGTACCCACAAGTTTTGTGTGGGCATTGATCCCTTAGTTGTTACCCTCTAACGTGTACTTGTTTATATCGCGGTATTGTTTGATGAAGCGGCCCGGACCGACCTTACACGTATTTGTACGCGAGACTAGTTCCACGCTCAACATATGGCTTGTACCGTATAAGTGGCTAGCGGGTGTTTGTCTCTCATTCGATAGTTGATATAGCATTTACAACGGAGGGCCCTGAAAGGGGTGTAGTAGAGACAACTGTTGGATGCATGTTGTGGTTGGAAAGTTCGTAGTTTAGAAACGGTTCTAGTGCAAAATCCCTAACAACCACGTAAAACTTGCAATAGATAGAGTAGAGGTGTCTAACTTTATTTTGTAGGGGGGCATGTGATTATGATATGGCATTGGTCGTTACAAAGGTAAAGTAGTTTACTTTTCTGTTGCTAAGTAGTATAGTAATAGTCATCGTTCCGATGAACGACTTGGTGGAGGCGTCATGGACTTGGCGTCAAACCAAGGAAAGGATGGAGATCATGGCGGAGCGCTCGATGGAGATCAAGGCGCAAGAAAGACCATATCATATCACATTATACATATGATGTTGATACCAGTTTTTACATCTTATTGTGTGCTAGTATTTAGATACTCAACGGTAGAAAATAAGATAATCCCTATTGAATTCCAATGTCCCGTGTTCCCCTTGTGTGTGCACCACCAAGACAGTTTTTCGGTATGAGGCGATCCAGGGTTACATGCCTGGGTGTCAGACATATCTACGTTCGCATACAGTGGGTGTAAGCCATGTTGTACAGCGAATACACACAAGTTAGATTTGGCGAGCCTAGCACGCTAGAGAAGCGTTGCCTCGGAACACAAGAGATCAAAAGATCGAGCATGAGTCACATGGATGATGTGATTGACATTAGTGAATGTCTACCTTTGATAATGCACTGATGGCCGTGATGATCGGGGGAGGTGCAGAGGATAGGGATCATGCGATCACTGAAATCGTCCAGGGGATGACAATTTTAGTGGAGGCCAATTATAAATTGATCTCTTATTATAAACTTAGTCTAGATGTCTATTTGCAAATATCTTAGTACATCTTAGCCTATCCCATTGAGGTCCTTTGCAACCATGGGAATATATTGCTTAATATGGAACTTAGCAAAAGGGTCCAACTTCTTAGATTAATACCCACGCCTGAGGGATATCCTCGTGAAAGGTGATCTTCTCTTCTTGACACAATAACCATTAGGAGATAATTCGATGACTCCGAAATGTTTGGAAAAACACTTAGCGATCTTGCATTAGAGTTAAGAACTCTTAGAAGGGTTTGATTGCAAAAGGAGGTCATGGATGAAAAAGGTATATGTTAGATATACAAAATTATAAATGTGATTTTTGCAAAACTCATTGCAGTTTGGAAAGTATTTGATACTTGTCCCATTTTGTGAAAACAGGATGATCTGCTTGAGAATTGGTGGTTTTGAGGCAACGTGACTTGATGACGGCAAGCAAATCAGTTGATGGCTGACATCACCTCTTCCCTCAAAGTTTATCATTTGGATTAGTGGACTTGAATATAATTTGTAATCCTAGTTTGTGTGTCTTGCTTTTCGCGAGACGATTATTCATATGAACGAGTTACAAACCAGTTTGTACTATTCTTATGAACAATACCATATGGTCACATTAAGATTACAAACAAGTTATTCTCATCACTATGTTAATGATAATAGTTTAAACATTTATAAAAGGATTAGAATGCTAAAAGATATCCAAAGCTTAATAATGAAAAGACACTACAGTTTAAGTCATTTTGGTTATTGCATGTTCTTTATGAAAGATCGGGGTCCTAGATGCTTAATCTAGAGACTTTGCAAAACCATACCTCTTGGGCAGAATGATTAAAACTCCGCATTCTGGTAAAACGGTGATATGCAAAGAAATGTTGAATCTTATACATAGTGATGTATCATATTTTCAACAGGTAGTGGAAATCATTAGTTAATTGTGGACTTAAGTGAATACGCGTATTTACTTAATGAAACATGAGTTTGAAACGATTTGAATTGTTCAAATGAGTTCACAACGATAAGAGGATATTGAAATTAACAAGAATACTAAGTCTCTTCGATTTGATCGACATGACTAAAGTATTCAAGTTAAGTTTAGCATAAAATGGGCTTGTGAAAGATGTTTCACAAATTATTATAATTGGATGAATTCAAACTATGTTCAAATGTCTAAACATCATAATCATTATGTATTAGATACATATGGTATATTATCTCTTATCGGGGTTATAATTATCGTTTAGAGTTAAAGATCGAAATGAGCAAACACTCATTTGAAATACAAAGGAACATCTAAATATTCATGGAAACAACACCATAAGTGTTATGGCACGTTCGAGTTTCTGGAGATTTTGATAAGTCGAAATCGTGGCGAATAAACAAGTCTTTGTAGAGCATTCTTAGGAAGGTATGAATCCATCTTCCACAAAAGGGCAAACTTGTGGTTGTCCAAAGTTGATGTGTCTTGATGAAGATACATGTGGAAGAAAGTGTAAGATCAAAACAAGGTATTAGACCTTACCTCCAAATTGTTGAGTGGCGCAGCGAAATTTGTTGCGTGAATCCAAACTCTACAAATAGAGGAGAAACCAATGATAATGATCATAAAGTTTCAAGTAAATGCTTTTACTAAAAGAAAGTAGGATTCAACTATATATTCTACAAGTTTGTGGAATTGTATTTTTGATTCACTTGTCATGTTTTGAACAAGACATACCTACGAAATACAAAGAAGCGTGATGGACCTAAGTACGAGAAATGAATGGTCATTGAAATCTCGTTAGTGGAATTCTCGACTTGATAGTAATCAAGGAATTTTGGAATGTCCAAGATTATCGAGAGGACCTAGATTTGAGTGGGAGCAAATCAGCTTGGCTAATTCATAATATGTAGCTGACATATTTTGAGTGGGAGCTAAGTGAAATCCCTAGATCTCAAACATGAATGTCATATTTAAGTGGGAGCGTGAAATCATTCTGGGATATGTGGACGACATATGTGAATGATGTGATTGGTGTTAATAACTTTTAAGTTAGATAAATAAGGATGAAGTTGAAGTTATTAAAAAAGAGATCTATTAGGATAGATTGATGAGTTTAATAAACACTAAATGTCGAATGCTTCCTGAACTTGATTCTGAAAGATGTTCAGAATGTCCTAAGCAAGATTCTGTAGAAGCTCAGAATGGAACATGTGAGAAATGAGTTCTTACTATATGAAGCATTGAGTATTGCAACTATGGTTGAAAGAAAGAGATGCGTTGCATCTTCGATGCTCCAGTCATAGGTTCTTCCATACAACCATGTTGTATACTCGACGTAATGTGACCCAAGGTTCTGGTTGGTAGGACAAAGTCTTAACTATAAGAACATGTCTTTAAGTGATTCCTGAGTTGATCATAGAACCAGAATTAAGTTTGTACATAAATGGCAAGAAGCAATGTAAGTGGCATAAATGCATTTCATGCACTAGGATCTACATAGATATAGAAGTATAAAGGCTACATCTGATGTGATGTATAATGTTATGGCGGGGCTAGTTCGCTTTTAACATAGAATGATTTGTCCCAGGGCCTAGTGCCCATGAGAAAGCCCTCGAGGTTGATCTAACGTCACTGTAAGCTTCTGGTATTCGGCCTCGTTCTGCTGCCATGACTATAGTATATACACAAATGATAGCAAAGCGTGTTTTGAAGTTTAGATGACAACAGTGAAAACGACTGTCATCATAAACACTAGAAACAAAAGTCTCACTTTGTTGCCACACAAATACTTCGACCCATTATAAGATAATGGAGTGAATGTCAAAATTAGGAAGACATTAACGATTTGCAAAAGACATAATGATCTGGTAAAATAGAAAATGGACATGACGTTTCCCATAAGAATGCATAATCTATAAACGCATATGGTATATGGTTTATACGAGTAAAATGCAAGCTGGATTATTTTTACTCTAGTGAAAGTGGGAGACTGAAGGAGATATGCCCTAGAGGCAAATAATAAATAGGTTTTTATTGTCATATCTCAATTCGTTTATAATAGTTTCATATTGTGCTCTAACTGTGCCAAGTAGAAACATTGGTACAGGTGTGGTATGAAATAACCAAGTCCCTAGTAGCCTCTACTCATACTAGTTCGTTGGTCACGAAGATGATCTGGGTTTCAAGATCATGGGCATTTATGCCGACTAACAACGAGATCATATCATTGGAGAATGATGTGGTTGGACATTCCTCAAAGGATTGCAACACGATCAAGTCATATAGTTCATTGTTGCAACTGCTATACCTAGACTCCTTCTCCTTAGACCGTGAGCTCATATTACTCACTGTTTCCCTAGGCTGCTTAGACTGCATCAACCGTCATCTGGTAATGCGGTGACCATAAAGGTGTATGTTGGGTATTCTGAATGAACATTAGATGACATGTGACTGCAAGACCGGGATTTGTTCACCCACATGACGGGTAAAGATACATACGGCCGACTTGGTGAGATTACATCTATAAATGTTGCAACATGTGACTAGGTCACGGGGATATAATATCACAGTAACAAGAAAACATAACTTGTTGTGAACGAGATTGAACAAAGGTATGAGATACCAATGATCGGATCTCGGACAAGTTGTATCGAGAAACAAAAGGAAGAGGATGCTACATTTAGACGGTTCAAACGACATTGTCATCAGGAATGCATAGGGGTCACATGGACATCCCTGGTCCCTCTTTTGATCATTGATACAGATCATGTCTAGAGCATTCCCGAGCCATGAGAGGATACACTTAAGGGTACGATGAGAGCGATCATTCGTAAGACAGAATCACAGTAGAGAAAGAGAGAAAGCCGGAATCATTCCGTGGAGAGATCCGCAGTTGTTCGGAGAAAGGATAAAGGAAAAGACCCAGAAAAGTGTTTTCGGATAAATAGAAATTTAAATATATATTTATTATATGTTAATTGTGAATTAATATATTCTAAATAATATTTAAGTTACGATTTATAAAGGCAACTTTTATATTAGGCCAAATCCTGGAGGGAAAAGGCCTAAAATAAAAGATGCAGAAAAACAAATGGGAAAAAGGAAAAACAGAAACATCCCACGTGGGCGGCAGATAGTTGCCGCCGCACGGGGGCGGGTGCCAGTTACCAGCCGGGGCGGCCGGCCTGGCTCGACCCCGGCCCATGCGGGACTCGCGGGGAAGCCGGCCAGCCAGCCGGGCCGGCGGGTGCAGGCGGCCCACCAAGGCGAGCAGACAGGCGGGCGGAGCAGGCCGCTGGCGGGCAAGCGGCTGGGCCATGAGCAGGCGAGCCAGCCCACCCGGGCTCCCCATGCCAGGCCGCCACCACCGGGAGAGCTGGGCGCGGGGTGGGCCACGCCAAGGCCCACCCGGCCAGCCCCTGTCTGCTTCCTCTTTTTCTTTTATTTAGCCATTTTCTGTTTTGGTTATTGGGCCAGGTTTTGGCCCATCCGGCCTGGACAAAAATGCCTGATATTTTCTCTTTATTAATAGTCCCACATGGCTAACCCAATGGGGAGTGCACACACCCTCCGCCTATATAAAGGGGTGCCCATGGGTGGGATTAAACACACAACTTGAGAAGTCCTTTGGTTGACTTTCTCCCTCCCTCTCTCTATACCTTGTGACCATGGCCCCAAGTCTGGGCTGTGCGATCGAGGCATACCTGCAGCACGCTGTTGCGCTGCAGGGATTCCTAGCCGGATATCAACTTCCGCACTCCCGGCGGGATCGGGGAACCGGAGGTCTCATCGTGCAATGGATGTGTACGAAGACACGAGGCGCAACACTTGGGGCGCTTGAATGTCGTGAGCCGGAGCTGTTGCACGATGAAGATCAAGAAGGAGTAAGGGGTGACCTGCGAGGAGCTTTGCGACCTTGAGGTCGGCTTCGAGTATGACTACTTCAACCACGTTCCCCGCGGAACGTTAACCGCGTACGGTCTACAAGGGTATGTATTCTCTACGCTCCGGCCGTTACCGCATTACTACATAGATAGATTCTAGGCAGTTTCTGGCGTTCAACGTAGGAAATTTTTTGCTTTCCGCACGGATCCCCAACACTCCGAGCGACGCGCCTTGGTAGCCTTTGGTCGATTTCTGGGGGCCAGATTATCTGGCCCATGCGAATGCCGGATTATCCTGCCTAGGGAGGAAAAACCGCCCCAGTTCAGATTTTTCGGGAGAAAATCTGACCGGACTCTGAGCGACGCGCCTTGGCAGCCTTTGATCGATGAGATAGGCCGGATTATCTGCCCCATGGTGGGGCAGATAATCCGGCCCCCCAAAACACCTGCACACTTAGCACACATGAGAAAAACTCCACGGTATTGTTATCTAACACACAAAACACAGGAAAACATGAAATGTTCTTTCAATCTCCCCCTTTTTGGTGTTATATGACAATACTAGGATTTGCAGGAAAGGATCAGAAGACTACCAACAATAAACATGGAAGAGACCCCCCCTCAATGTGTGCATATTAGAATTTTGCATTTGAATACAAATGCACACAAATAGGTGTGAATCTATTCCATTGACATATGAACAACATAATCATACCACTGAGATAGGGAGAGAGGCGACCTTTAAATAGCCACAATTATCAACGTGATAACCAATATAAGCGCCTTCCTCGATATAGATTCCCAGCATAATAGGATATGAATAGATGAATCCATAAGCATAATCCATGAGATAAATCCAGACATCCACCGTCACAGAGTCTCAAACAAACCACAAATCACAAATTAATGTTCAACGCTAAATGGTCACAAGTGAGAAAACGACGAATAGGAAAAAGTGCAAATGCTTGTGCCCGACCCAAGCAAATCCTCGAAGACCTAATAGAACTACTTCTCCCTCTTTGGCATCGAGACGCCAAAAAGGAAGAAGAGCGATGCTAGCTCCCCAAGGGATCACTCATAGTCCTTAGCCTCGTCCTCGTCCTCATCTTCAAGATCCTCGGTGTCATCGTCCTCATCATCAGCAGTGGCCACAGAGGGGAACAAGTGACGCTCCAGCTCTCCATAGTTTAGCCCAGAAGAAGAGTTCCACCGGGCATATGGTGTGGGAGGGGTAGGAGCCGGGGGATGACCAGAAGCACCAGACACATGGTGAAGGATGAGCTGCTAAGAGTGAGCCAACTCATGGCGCTGCTTGTATGCCTCGTATTGGCCCTTGCGTGTGTCCATGCCCATGCAAAGGATGTTTCGCTGGAACCAGTTCAGCTGCTTGATCTCACGAGCAACGGGGGGCGCTGGAGGCCTGCGAGCATCCCTCATGAGACCCTCAGGAGCAGAAGAGGGGTGAAAGGTCTTCCGAACCTTGGTGTAGATCTTCTTTGCCTTATGCACAACATCAATGTTGAAATCTTCAGAGGGAAGCAGGTGCCTGATGAGCATCATAATGTAGGGAGCATAAGGAATGGACAGCCGATTGAACATTGCATCAATCAATTCATGGTAGATGAAGTCCATCACATCCAGCTTGTACTGCATGGAATCATCCTCGCATGAGGCAACCTCATGAGAGAAGGCAAGGAGTTGGACAAGGTGACCATGGATGCTATCATTGTTGCCTCCACTCGGAGTGATGGAATCACGGAAGAGGCCTACCGGGGCAGCATAGATAGGAGCAAGACCAGCAAGAGTGTCCACAATGCCATTGTCCATTGTGCAAGGAGAGAGAGAGCTGCATCTTTGTTGGGCTTCAGCTGGGTGATGATGCGGTGGCCACTGGCCCTATCCCTGCTGTGGAAAAACTATCCAAGTACCTCAGCAAACACATGGAAATCAGCAGTCATGGGCCTGTCATGAGTCATCCACTTCATAGTGCGATGCTCATCTCCACAAATAACCAAAGTGGAAAAGAACTGCTTCACCACCTCAGAGTCATATGAGCACTGGAGAGCCATGAGATGGTGCAGCCCCATCTGCTCAGCCACATACGTGGCATCCACAAGGTGGGGCTTCTCCAAAGCCTCAGCAAGAACCAGTGGGAGCATAGGCCTAATGTTTAGCCTGGCATACACATCTTCAAAAATACCTTTTTTATTCAGCACACCAAAAGCGAGCATCCCCCAGCTCAGAATCATGAGGCAACTCCGCAAACAAATCACGGTGACGGATAGAGGAATAAGTGACTGGATCCAAAGCCTTGTAGTTGATCTTGGGCTCTTTGCCCTTCCTTTTGGACACCCCCTTTCTAGTCCTCTTTGCTTGTTCAGCCATGCGCTTCTCTTCGTTCTTTCTTATCCTCAACTCAACCTCGTCCACTAAGTTACCCTGTTCGTCGCCCCGAAAGTATTTACCACGAGGACGGCGCTTGTAGGTCTTGGGAGCACTAGAACCACCTGTGAGGAGAATAAGGGTGATAGCATGGGGATAAGCATACACATAAGTCTAGGAGAGAGCATGGAAAAAATAGTCAAAAAGTTCATAGGACAAATCTACTCAATGCACACAACATGGTGAAACTGAACCAGATTTGATTCTGTCAGGCCGGATTATCCGGCCTGGCTAGGGGCGGATAATCCAGCCCTGGCAGAATTTTTCGACTTCACCTAGATTGAATACAAAAAGTAGATCGGGCCTAGAAACTGCAAGACTATGATTTCTACGCGAAACAACATCCTTCTAGACAACATTCCACCCAACAAATAACACATCTAGCCAAAGATGGGGAGGGAGGGAGTTACCCTCACTCACTGGAGGAAGAACATGGAGGAGAAGGTTCCCGGAGGTGTGGAGAAGAAGATCCCGGGAGGCCCGGAAAATTTGGTGGCCGGAGAGGCTCCGGGAAGGGTGGGGGACGGCAGGCGGCGGCTGAGGAGGAGGAGAGGGTTGGGGGAGAAGTGCTGCTCGTTATGAGCCCTCCCCCCGATCCCTGCCCTTAAAGACGAAATCTGCCAGGGCTGGATTATCCGGCCTATACTTAGGCCGGATTATCCGGCCACAAATCTGAATTTCTATTGAACACAGATTCAGGGCCGCGCGTCCCCAAACAACACCCTCACAAGGTGTACAAGGGACTTGTGTGCAAGAATAGATGGTTTAGGGGTAGGGAAAGGCTTAGGATTGAGAGGGCCAAACAGAGATGGTACTACACACTCAAAATTGCAAGAACCAAATCAACTAAAAGCCAAAATTGAGTGTGATTCCCATAAGAACATGAGATGAGTGAAAACAACCAAAGAGATCCACAAAAATCCAATTCTACTCACGGGAGAGGGCGGTGGCCGAAGCCACCTTGTTGGAGTGTATGGTATGACACCGCGAAGATATATGTTGGGTTCACGACCAATACTCATCAATAAGCTCACATATCACAAAATGATATTAAGAGAAATGATTTATCTTGCTTTCGGCATTATGGGGGGCGGGTTAGCCCAATTAATTAGGACAACGCTCCCCCTATATTCATGCCCATATCTAGACCAAATAAGACTGAGATGTACGAGTGAGTGCATGGGTAATCAAGACAAGCTCCTGGAATCAATGATATTTAGCTCATTCCTCAAGTACCAGAACCTTGCTTCATGAAGTGGCTTTGTGAAAATATCAGCAAGTTGGTTCTTCGTGCTCACAAAAGATAGATCAATATCGCCTCGAGCAACATGGTCTCGAATAAAATGATTCCGAATCTCAATATGCTTTGTCCTTGTGTGCTGTACCGGATTATACGCAATTTTGATTGCACTTTCATTGTCACATAAAAGAGGCACTTTTTCACAATTGACACCATATTCCTTTAAAGTTTGCCTCATCCACAATAACTGAGTGCAGGCACTAGCAGCAGCAACATATTTAGCTTCGGCGGTGGAGAGAGAGAGATACAATTCTGCTTTTTAGATGACCAACACACTAAAGATTTTCCCAAGAATTGACAATCTCCAGAAGTGGATTTCCGATCATCCTTATCACCAGCCCAATCTGAATCAGTATAACCACATAGAGAGAAATTGGAGCCCTTGGGATACCATAGACCAAAGTTAGGGGAATGAACCAAATATCGAAAGATCCTCTTGACTGCCACTAAGTGACTTTCTTTAGGAGCTGCTTGATACCTTGCACACACCCCCACACTCAACACAATACCGGGTCTAGATGCGCAGAGGTAAAGAAGAGAGCCGATCATGGACCGGTATACCTTTTGGTCCACATATTTACCGTGGGGGTTAAGTTCAAGGTGACATTTTGTTTGCATCGGAGTGGCGACACCATTCAGATCCGTCATCTTGAATCTCTTGAGAATGTCTTGGATGTTCTTAGCTTGATTGATGAAGGTTCCTTCTCTAAGTTGCTTGATCTCGAATCCGAGAAATAACCGTAATTCCCCCATCATAGACATCTCAAACCTGTCAGTCATAAGCTTTGAAAATTCATCATTAAAGCTTTATTAGTAGAGCCAAAGATGATGTCGTCTACATATAGTTGGCATACAAAGAGCTCCCCTTAACCTTCTTAGTAAAAAGAGTGGGATCGATTTGCCCAACTTCGAATCCTCGGTCTAGCAAAAGCTCTTTAAGGTGCTCATACCACGCACGTGGGGCTTGTTTAAGGCCATAGAGTGCCTTATCGAGTTTGTAGACATGGTTCAGGAAGTTAGGATTCTCAAATCCCGGGGGTTGCTTTACATATACCAACTCATGTAGAGGACCATTAAGAAAAGCACTCTTGACGTCCATTTGCTATAATTTAAAATTGTTATGGGCAGCATAAGCAAGAAGGATACGAATGGACTCAAGCTGAGCCACAGAATCATAGGTCTTGCCGAAGTCAATGCCCTCAACTTGGGAATAGCCTTGTGCCACAAGTCTCGCCTTGTTACTCACGACAATGCCATTCTCATCTTGCTTGTTTTTAAATATCCATTTAGTACCGATAAAATTGCTGCAATCCTTGGGCTTCTCCACGAGTTTCCAGACCTTGTTGTGCTTGAAATTATTCAATTCTTCATGCATAGCAACAACCCAGTCCGGATCTTCAAGAGCTTCAAATACTTTCTTGGGTTCCACCATTGAGATGTGAGCTTGATGCTCACCAAAACTTGCCAATTCCTGTTGTGGTGGTGTCATGGCAGATGCCATGGATAGGCTAAATGTGGGGACGATATGCACTAGAGGAATCCAGGGAGGGATAGTGTGGTGATTCCACACATGGATGCTTTTTATTCACTAGGTTTCCAAGGTTACAAATGCTCCTTGAGCTGTATTGGGGAGAGGAGGAAGAAGGAGCTCTCTTACTCTCACCACTAGTTATCTCCCAGGAAACAACTACTCAAATGCCAACCAACCAGAGATCAACCCCTTCTATAGATGCCCTAGCCCTCCTTATAAAGGGGTGGCTAGGTCTCCTATTAGGGCATACATGGAGGCATATTCCAAGGAATATGCCTCTTCCCAAAATAGCAAACCGACCGGATCACTTTTCGCCATCGTAAGCCATGTAGAGGCTACGTAAGCCTCTGCGGCGCCAACGTCATCTGACACAGGGCGCGTAACCCTTGTCGACCACGCCTCGGTGGTCCTTCTCTCTGCCCGCTTTGCTCATGCTCCAGCGTACAGTGACCACCTTTTGACCAGCGAGATACCTTCCTTCTCTTGCAAGCCTGATATAACCCGGATCGCGCCTGGTTAATCCGGCCCCGTGGGTACCTGCATACAAGTTACATAAATCCTGCCGGCATACGACATACGTCGGCCGGGACTCAGTTAGGTGGACATCCTCCGGTCCGGGTTACTCCGTAAGTCGGCCAACCTTGAGGTGACTCGGCCAGCATTCGCTTTGACCTTGCCATACCTCGGCTAACTCGGCCTTTATACCCCGGGGTGACCCTACCCGGGGGTATCCCCCCAACATTAGTCCCCGAAGCTGGTGTGGTCTTAGCAGCTCCAGCTGCTAAGGCCACATCAGGTTCAATTTACCGAGCCTTTTGCTCCCCTTTCCGAGTTACCTCATATCCCGGATTTCTTTGAACTGACTTTCCCTTGGCACATTCCGAGTTTTCACTCGCTGGCTGGGTCACCCTCTAATTCTCCGGATTACACTTCCTTCTCTAGTACGCTTCCCCACGTCCCACGTGGAGGGTAATCATTATCTTGCCTCATTTTAAGGGCCTGCGCTAGTTACTGCTGCAGTTAATGTCAGGTTTTACTGTTGCACACGTCACATCGCGCATGTCTCCTCGTTAACTATATCATCACGTTGCGTCGTGGGATCTCCTGCGCCTTGTTGCCCTTCCCGTGGCTCGCCTCTGATTGGCTGACTCGGCGGATACACGGCCACACCGTGTGGGCACGCCGCACCGCACAATCCCACTACCCCCGATGGGGCGTGGTTAAATAGGGGAGGGGCACGCCCCTTAGTATTTTTCCCCTTCCCGCACCCCTCTGCCTCTTCTTCTTCTTCTTCTTCCTCCTAGCAACAGTGCCGCCACCGCTGGATCTGCTCAGCAGCACCGCCGCTGCACCATGCCTTTTCGCACCTGCGTCGCCGCCGCTCCTGCGCATCTCCACCGCCACGGGTCCGCGCCAGTCTAAGGTTCTACCCCCACCTCCGATTGGGACGGTGAGGATTGCGATCTAGACATGACCGAAGAAGAGCTCGCCGTCGCGGAAGCAGAGATGGCAGAGGGGGCGGAGAACGCAGAGCGCGGCGCCTAGGCTGGTCCTTGGGTGTCCTAGGATGACCTGGACTGGCTATACCGCATCCTGGAGGGCGTGACTGCCCGCCTCGCCTCCGAGGAGCTCGCACCCTCACCCAATCCGGGTGAGTTCGTCGTGTTCCTCTCCCATTTCCAGCGTGGGTTCGGCCTCCCCATTAACGATTTCTTCCATGATTTCCTCAATATCTATGAACTTCAACCACACCATCTCCCGGCGAATGCCATCACATCCCTTTCTTCCTTCACGGCCACCATAGAGGGATATGTCGGATTGTGGCCTACCAAGGAGCTTTGGATCCGGTTCTTCGGTCTACGAAGGAACGTGATTCCGAATAAGCTGCTTGACCCGGAGGACAAACATCTTACGTAGTTTGGTGCTGCTTCTATTTGTCCCCGGAAACAATCCGTCTTTCCCTGGGTCACGGGGCTAGATTCCTGCAAGGGCTGGGCCTGAACTTTCTTCTATGTCAAAAACGGCACGGATGAAGACCTGATCCGGTTGCGTCCCTATGCTCCGGGTCCTCCTAATCCGGATTTGTGGGACCGGGTTTCCAAGAAACCCACCATCTTGGCGAATCAAGTCAACAAGCGGTTCAAGGAGTTGAAGGATATGGGGCTGCACCACGAGGATGCAATGATCACTTTCGTCCACAGCCGGATCTCCCCTCTCCAGAAGCGCACTCATAAGCTTTGCCACATGAGCTGGCGACTTGACCCCAACCAAAATTCTTCCTTTGAGTTGAACAACACAGAGATTTTCCACCGGGTCAAGGCCCTTTTTACAACTAATAAGGAGTTCTCTGCTGATTGGGAGTGGGGATTGGAGAATTATTGCCGGGACAAGCCTCCTCCTTCGGTAAATCTCATGATTCAATCTTTTTCGGAGTTATATTCTATGTCGGAGTATGTTGTTTATCTGATCCTTTTGTATTTCTCTCTTAGCTGTTTCTTCAGCAAACTCTCGAAGATGGCACCGAGCCTTCGCTCAAATGAGCGAAGGATCGACTTGTCTCGGACGAGGAGGAGCCGGATCAGGAGATGTTCCTGCCATTCCCTGATGCAACCAAGTGATCCACTGGTAATTTCTCTTCCTTAAGAGATTGGCCTGATGATGAAGATGATTCCGATGTTGAGGTGATGGAAGCATTTGACGTTGTCCCCCTTTCTTATGCCTTTCCGGCTTCAGCTAACCCGGGTGGGCAGATCCACGAAGATCCTCCTCTCGCCACGGGTGAGCCTGTCCCGGCCGTGTCAAAGAAATAGGCGGCTTCTTCTGCTACTTCTTCCATACCTTCTAAGCCAACCAAGAGGCGAAAGAAGTCCGCAGACAAGGCCGCCACCAAGCCTACGACTAAGGCCATAATCCGGAGGGCTCGGAAGCCCAAGGATCCAATGACTTTTGATGAGTAAGTCACTTTCTTCTTTGCCCGATCCTTTGCTTCGTGCTTTTCTTCTGTTGTAACTTATTATCCGTCGTTTGATTCGGCAGGGCTGCGGTGGAGGTTCCTCAGAGTGGCTCAAGCATCTCCTCCTCCTTCCGGCACAGCCCATCTACCCCTCGTGGCGACGATACACGCCCGCTGAGCCCCATTCGGGAGGGTTCAGCGGCTGCTCCGGGTTCTAGCCCACCTCAACCAGAGGAGGGCAACCTTGGTGCAGGGGGGAAGTGGCTCTACCGAGGCAGCAGATGCTCCCAGCTCCACTTCGGCTCAGCCGCAACCTGCTACCTCCGAGGTACCAACAACACCCCCACCAAGACAAGCACCAGCACAAGCACCAGCGCCAGCACCAACAGCAGTAGCACAAGTACCAGCAGGAGCACCAACTCCCCTCGCCTCGTCCGAGTCTTCCAAGACTCGGCGAGAAGGCGCGGTTAGTGATACATTGCAAATGTATCTATAATTTTTGATGTTCCATGCTTGGTTTTATCCACTTTCTTGTGTTTTGTTCTAACTTTGGAGTACTTTTATTATGATTTCTTGGACTAACCTATTAACAAGAGCCATAGTGCCAGCTGCCTGTTTTCTGCTGTTTTTGGTTCTAGGAAAGTCAGAAAATGAATATTCTCGGAATTGGACGGGACAAAAGCCAAAGTGCCTATTTTTCGGAAGGGATCAAGTGCCAGAATACGAGACGGAGAAGGGCTGGGGACCGGCCACACCACCTGGCCACGCGGCCAGGCCTGGCCCGAGCCAGGGGGTGGTCTGACCGACCCCAGCACCCCCTCGGCCTCTCCTTCCGCCTATAAGTTGCCCTCGGGACGAAAACCCTAGGTACCCGATCAAAAATCCACGAAACAATCTGTAGCCACCGTCATCTCCATCCCTAGATCAAGGGGGATCTGAAGCTCTTCCCGGCACCCTGCCGGAGAGGGGAATTCACCCTGGAGGCCTTCTTCATCACCATGCAAGCCTCCGGTGTGATGCGTGAGTAGTTCATCCTTGGACTATGGATCCATGTTGTAGCTAGATGGCTGGTTTCTCCTCCTTTGTGCTTTCATGTTTAGATCTTGTGAGCTCCGTTCATGATCAAGATCATCTATTTGTAACCCATACATGTTGTGTTTGCGGGGATCCGATGGATATTGAGATGCTATTTTAGATTGATTATTGATTCTATCATGTCTTTGTTATTTGAGATCTTGCATGCTTTCCGTTGTTAGTAGCTATCTTGGCCAAGTAGATGCTAGCAACTCCAAGAGTTAGTATTTATGCTCGATAGTGGGTTCATGCCTCTGGTAATCTGGGCAAGTGAAAGAAATCTCTAAGGTACTAGATGTGCTGTTGCTACTAGGGAGAAAACAACAATCTTTTGTTCATAGAGTGATCGTATTGTTTACTTTACACACAGTTCGTAAAGCAATAATCTGTTGCTTGCAACTTAATACTGGAGGGGGTTCGGATGATAACCTGAAGGTGGATTATTAGTCATAGATGCAGTTGGATGGCGGTCTATGTATTATGTTGTAATGCCCAATCAAGTCTCAAAGGAGTCAAGATGATTAGTATATGCATGTATTGCTTTCTCGGTGTTTGTCAATTGCCCCGCTGTAATTTGTTCACCCAGCATGTTATCTATCTAAGGAGAGCCACCTCTAGTGAACTATGGATCCCGGTCCTTTACTTTACATACAATCTACAATCTTTTACTGCTTTGTGTTTACTTTCTGCAAACTTTTACTTCTTTCCATTCGATACGTTTAATCCTTTGTTTTCCGCAAAACATGGTGAGATTGACAACCTCATCGCAAGTTGGGGACAAAGTTCTGTGGTTGTGTTGTGCAGGTCTCCATGTTGCTACTAGCACCGGTAGTGCGCCCTGCCAAAGCTCAGCTAGTAACACCTTTGGGGTGTTTCCTTGCTCCTACTGGTTCGATTAAACCTTGGTTTCATAATTGAGGGAAACTTGCTGCTATGCTCATCATACCTTCCTCTTGGGGTTCCCAACGAGCTCTACATCAACCATGAGCCATCAACACTTTTCTGGGCGCCGTGCATTGAGCCATCAGTTAGCACCAAGGCTGCGCCCAAGACCAAATCCGCGGCTCAAACCTCAACCTCTCAGCAGCAGCCTAAGGCCAAGAAAACTTATGACGCCGCCAGGGCAACATCTATCAAGGCTGGACATGATACATTCGCATCCATGCTTCCGAAGAAAACTCCGCCGACGAAAGATGTCTCCCCCGGGCCAGCTAGCACGCAACTTACATTGCACACCAGTCCTGCTGCTTCCCAAGTTGAAAGGAGGGAAACCCATGCCAAGGGTTTGATTGCGCCCCACATGCTTAGCAGAGAGCGATATCCCCCGGCCTTAATTGAATATGTTAATAACTAGAACAAGGCGGAGTTCGTCAATAACGAAGATCTCCCGGAGAAGTTTGGGCCTGCCGAGTTTGCTGCACAAATGAATACAGCTGCCAAGGCTATTAACCTCGCCGGCCGGATGATGGAGGTACGCTACTTTGTCTTTTCCTTAGCATGCACAAGTACTTAGAGATATATCCATTAGTCCCCGAGCCTCCGGGGAGTAACTTGTTACTCGGCCGGATGCTCCTTAGAGAACTAGCATAGCTCCTTAGTAACTTCGAATATGCACACACCTAGAGTCGGGTTAAGTTTCACTTAGCCCGGGTCTTGCACACTTCGAATATGCACACACCTAGAGCCGGGTTAAGTTCCACTTGGCCCGGATCTTGCACACTTCGAATATGCACACACCTAGAGCCGGGTTAAGTTCCACTTGGCCCGGATTATGGACACTTTGAATATGCACACACCTAGAGCCGGGTTAAGTTCCACTTGGCCCAGATTTTATACACTTCGAATATGCACACACCTAGAGCCGGGTTAAGTTCCACTTGGCCCGGATTTTGTACACTTCGAATATGCACATGATTAAAGCAACTTTGCTTTCCTCAGGTCACCACCAATCGTCGGAGCACCGAGTTTCAGCGCCTCCTGGACACGCACAAGGGGTTGTGCTCAAAACATTCTGCACTTCTCGCTGAGTTCAACAAAAGGGGTAAGTTTTCTCTTTGCCTCTCTTCCCATCTTTTTTGACTTTTCCCACTGGATTAATTTGTCATTCGGATTGCACAACCGGAGTTGAGGCCGAAAACACCATCACGAGGAAAAACTTGGAGCAGATAAAGGGTAAGTCAATTTGGTTAATCTTCTTCTACGCTCTCTTTCCTTTTTCCTAAGCTCGGCAAATATTCATACCTCGGCTTTGCTGGGTCAACAAACTATTTCAGCATCTCTTGAAGATAGTGTGCCCGTGCCTGATATGATGCTGCATTTTCTCGAACAAGCAGGGAAGCACCAGGCCGAACTCAAGAAGAAGGACGATGAACTTGCCATTCTCCAGACCAAGGATGATGAAATTGCCAAGCTTAAAGCTGAAATGAAAAAGCTCAAGGCGCTCCACAAAACCGAGATGGATAAAGCTGGCCAAGATTTCAATGAAGAGCGAGAACGCCTCAACTTCCAACTTGCAAAGGATCAAGAACTGCTGAAGGAGGCCGACGTCAAGCTTGGCTCGGCTAATGCTGAACTTGAAAAGCTTCGGGAGAGACGTGATAACTGCACCAAGGAGCTGACCCGGATCCATAGCCATATTTCTCGTAAGTTCTTCTCCTTCAGCTGACATGAATCTTTCCAGATCAACCTCCTTTACTTATTTCACTTGTCTTGTTTTCAGGCAAATTTCCATAGGGTGATGCTATTGCGGTTGCTGCAGTTTCCAATTTCCGCCAGCAGAGTGGTACCCCAACTGGTCCTGGCGCTGAAAATATTCCCTATGACATGGATGACTTGCTGGTCAGCCTATCTTCTCGCATCGAGATTGTGAAGAACTACGGTAAGGGTCTCCTAGATGCAGCAGTCCGGGTCTTAAATGCCCTTTGGCCTGGTGAAGATACTCCGGAGGGGTCCACTGCTCTGATTACCAAGTTAATGGAGTGCGAGACCTAGCTTGACCTCTGGAGAGAATCCACCGGACGCGCCGGAGCTGAAACTGTCCTCCACTTTGTTCTCACATGGTATGAAAAGTTAGACCTGAAGCTTCTCGAGCGCATGCGCACCGGATCAAAGTGGTCGGATGACCCAGATTGGGTAGCTCGGCGGAAGGCTTGCACCCACAACCTCATCCAGTTTGCCCTGTCCATCAATGGAATGAAGGACCAAGTTTCCTTGGTACCGTTGATGACGAATACGTTGAAGATGGTTCGGGGGATGAGGAAGAGGACGAAGCTTTAGATGTTGAAGAGGGTGCAAACGATGATGAGGCTGAAGCCGGAGTTCCACCTGCTGCTGCTCCTTGAGCGTGAAAAAACACTTTGACATTCATTAGATCCCCGGTATGCCGGGTGCAGATGTATTAAGCACACAAGTTATATTTTGCTACTAAGTTTCTCGTGCCGGATTAACTTGGGCGTAGTCCCCGATTTTCATTTTCTTGTTTCTCCAATTTCTTGGCTCGGCTCGTGTTTACCTTGATTCGACTTTACGACTTACGAGTCCGAGTTTCAAAAATTGACTTAACAATACTTGGAAACTTTAGGACTAGCTCAAAATAATTTAGCATAGTAAAAACAAGGTAAATATAAAGTTAGTCCAAATAACAAATGTCGACTGGATTACGTTCTTTTCCTTAGTCCTTTTTCGTGTGCTACGCAATTCCAAACTTGTTCTCTTGCTTGCCATGAAGCCAAATCTTGTTGGACAACAGCAAGTTGAAGAGTTGAATTTTTGTTGCTCACACACTACTAATCCGTCTTAGCCAGATCTTATGAGATCCAAGCTTGACGAAGAGGCCGTTGCGCGGAAGAGGTCATTTGCTGAAGCAACCAGCATTGTCGCTGACGAAGTCCAGCGCTCCAAAGTGCTGAACGAGCCCAGAGACGATGCGCTCGCCGTTGCCGATGAGGTTTCCCGTCCGGATCTTCACTCCTGCTAGCGCCCTAGCCCCACGGTGGGCGCCAACGGTCGTGGTGGTGTCACGGCAGATGCCATGGATAGGCTAAAGGTGGGGATGATATGCACTAGAGGAATCCAGGGAGGGATAGTGTGGTGATTCCACACACAGATGCTTTTTATTCACTAGGTTTCCAAGGTTACAAATGCTCCTTGAGCTGTATTGGGGAGAGGTGGAAGAAGGAGATCTCTTACTCTCACCACTAGCTATCTCCCAGGAAACAACTACTCAAATGCCAACCAACCAGAGATCAACCCCTTCTATAGATGCCCTAGCCCTCCTTATAAAGGGGTGGCTAGGTCTCCTATTAGGGCATACGTGGAGGCATATTCCAAGGAATATGCCTCTTCCCAAAATAGCAAACCGACTGGATCACTTTTCGCCATCGTAAGCCATGTAGAGGCTACGTAAGCCTCTGCGGCGCCAGCGTCATCCGACACAGGGCACATCACCCTTGTCGGCCATGCCTCGGTGGTCCTTCTCTCTGTCCGCTTTGCTCATGCTCCAGCATACAATGACCACCTTTTGACTAGCGAGATACCTTCCTTCTCTTGCAAGCCTGATATAACCCGGATCGCGCCTGGTTAATCCGACCCCGTGGGTACCTGCATACAAGTTACATAAATCCTGCCGTCATACGACATACGTCGGCCGGGACTCAGTTAGGTGGACATCCTCCGGTCCGGGTTACTCCGTAAGTCGGCCAACCTTGAGGTGACTCGGCCAGCATTCGCTTTGACCTTGCCGTACCTCGGCTAATTTGGCCTTTATACCCCGGGGTGACCCTACCCGGGGGTATCCCCCCAACAATTCCCTTCTTGTGGAAACCCTTCGTCGAAGATCACCTACAACCTTGTCAAGAGTGTGACCCCTTAGCTCAAGGTTACGATCAACACAAGCCTTGCGACGAAGTTCAATAAGCTTGTTGTCTCTTGATGGGATAGTTTCATCACTTGAATCTTCATTGGAATCATTTGCTTGACCTTGAGTAGAATTCGGATTAACAGTAGTAGGCGGTGATGAAGCGTGCCCTTGAGGTGGGTCAGTAGCCGTAACAGGAGGCTGCTGAAGAACAGGTGATTCAGGGCTGGATAATCCGGCCGATGGTGAGGCCAGATAATCCGGCCTGGGAGAACTTGTAGCAGCTTCATCAGGCTGCCTGGGACTTGCTTGAACTGGTGAGGGGCCGGATAATCCGGGGCCAGCCGGAAAATCCGGCCTGGAGCTTGCAGCGATTTCTTCAACACCAGGAGCAGTTTGGTCGTCAGGAGCGGGGTGGCCGGATAAGCCGGTGTCAACCGGATAATCCGGCCTAGAGCTTTCTGGAACATCTTGACCTTTAGCAATTGATGGACATGGTGTAGAAGTTCCTGTGGTTGGAACATGTTGAGTATGTGTAGATGAGGGCTCTTCATGAGTAGAGCATCGTCCTTCCCGATCCGCCACAAGGGGTTCCTCCATGGGGCAGAAAAATCCCACACCCATTCTTCTTATGGCATCTTGGGGTATTTCAACATCTGCATCACAAACATCAACTTGCCCCGCACGGGAGCCATCATTTTCTTTGAACACCACACTACAAGATTCTACAACAGTTCCGGAGAGCTTATTGTAGACTCTATAAGTGTGGGATTCGGCACCATAACCAACAAAAATACCTTCTAGAGCCTTAAATTCAAACTTAGATAAACGAACTCCCTTGATGAGAAAGAAACACTTACACCCGAATACCCGAAAGTATGAGATGTTTGACTTGTTACCGGTAAGTATTTCATATGGAGTCTTGTCCAAGATTTTACGGAGGTATAACCGGTTGGATGAATGACAAGCAGTAGAGATTGCTTCAGCCCAGAAGTTATAAGGAGACTTGAATTCGGCTAGCATTGACCTTGCCATATCCATTAGAGTCCGATTCTTCCTCTCGGCTACACCATTTTGTTGAGGGGTGTACGCAACAGAATATTGATGTCTTATCCCCTCTTCACTTCGGAACTCATTTAAGGTGTAGTTCTTGAACTCAGAGCCGTTATCACTTCTTATAGCCAGAATAGGGACGTTATGTTGACGTTGAACCTCGTTGGCGAAGTCGATGACCGTTTTTTGAGTTTCACTCTTCAACTTGAAGAAATAAACCCAAGTGTATCTTGAGTAATCATCAACGATCACAAGACAATACTTCTTCCCACCGAGGCTTGCATGAGATGGAGGTCCGAAGAGGTCCACATGAAGGAGCTCTAAGATCCTTTTTGACGAGATAATAGTCTTCCTTCGATGAGGAGAGTCATGCATTTTCCCTTCAACATAAGCCCTGCAAACACGATCTTTGGAAAAGGAGACATTTTCTTTTAGTCCAAGGATGTGGCCACCCTTGTGGAGACTTTGCAAAGTTCTCATATTGATGTGGGCTAGTCGGCGATGCCATAACCAACCCACGTCAGCCTTTCCAAAAAGACACATCGGGCCTGTAGTGGTTTTCCCTGAAAAGTCCACCACATACAGGTCATTTTCGACATATCCCACAAAAGCGACTTTTAGAGATTTGCTCCACAAGAGTACCACATAATCAGCATCAATATAAACTACAAAGCCCATCTTACCAAGGGCGCGAACTGAAAGTAAAATATACTCGAGGGTCTCAACAAGCATGACGTCCACGAGAGAGATATCGTGAGCAACCACAACTTTGCCGAGACCCAATACCTCAGATTTTGACTTGTCACCATAGGATACGGTTATATGATCATGATTTGGCCGCATCTCCGTGATAATCTCCTTGCTTCCGGTCATGTGACTCGTGCATCCACTATCGAGTACCCATTTAGACCCACCGGAAGCATAGCCCTCGGACCCTCTTGCCATAAGGCAAGTGGCGTTTTTGTTGATGAAGTTCTCGTTTGGCGAGTCGAAGAGAGATGATGGAGTCGATGTGGTGGCTATAGCAGCCACCTCACGAGAGCTCTCTTCATCCTCTTCATCTTCACTTGCAGAGGAGTATTCTTCTTGTGCCACCAAGAAGATCTTGGGTTGCTTCTTGTAGGGGTCATTCTTTTTAATAAATGGCTTCTTCTTAGGTGCCTTGGATTTTTCTTTAAGAATGAGCCTACCACCATTGTCTTCTCTATTTTGATATGGAAACTCGGCTATGAAGTGCATCCTATCTCCACAATTGTAGCATGTTCTCAGTTTTGGGCCACTTTCTCTTCTTCCACTTGACCCATTCTTGCGCTCGAGTTCCGACTTGGCCTTGGCAGGATCCTTCCAAAAGTTCCTTGCGTAAAACGCCATGTACTCACCATGAGCATGTTTGACTTCATCGGGGAAGTCCATGGAGGCTCCCTCAAAAGTTCTTTCGTCCTCATCTTGCTCAACAACATTAGCCTTTAGAGCAACATTGACTCCCTTTTGCATTCCAATGGAACGAGCAAGGGCATCTTCAGCGTTCTTCACAGCAACTTTGAATGACGCCATTTCTTGCATGACTTCATTGGATGTCATTTGATGGTAGTTGTGTCTACCTTGCAATCTCTTCAAATCCGTTGGCTCGAAAGGCATTAAGGCACTCACATATTTTCTTTTTATCCATGCATCATCAATGTGGGTGGCTCCATGCTTTCTAAATGTTGTTGCAATGCCCTTAATTCTTCTATACATGTCTTTATGGTTTTCACCATCCAACATGTAGAATCCTTCAGCTTCATTACTAAGGGCATCATACCTATTCCTTCTCATGCTTTCATTCCCAATAAAGAGATCGGTGAGGGCATCCCAAGCTTCTTTAGCTGTGTTGAGATGTTCAATGTGGGGCATGTCCTTGGGACCCACACCAAGCTATATCATGTGGAGAGCTGTAGCATTCAATTGGCTGTCCACAACTTCTCTTCTTGTCAGGTTGGTATGATCTCCAATATGAAGACCCTCTTCAATAATCCTCCAAAGTTCAATAGAGGAGCTGCAAACATGAGACTTCATTAAGAATTGCCATTGATTAAAAGAGGATGCAGTAAGCTTGGGTGGATCACCCCTATTGTTTATATGAGGATGAGGGATAGGTGGGTCGGGGGAATATACATGAAGAACCTCGCTATATTCCTCCTTACCACTTCCCTTCTTGGAGGTGGAACCATTATGTTGTTCACCTACCACTTCATCATCCTTGGATCCGGTGTTAGCCTTATCCTTGGATGATGGTGTGGCAGCCTTAGAGGAGGATGGAGATGGGGCTATGGATGATGTGACACGAGCAATCATTTGATTCATCTCCTCCATCTTGGCCTCAAAGGATTTCAACAAGGTTGTCTCCAATGTCTTGAGGTCATCCATTGTGACCTTATCCACAGCCTCATCCCCATATCCCTTGGTACCCATACTTCTCTTAGGCGGTTAAGCCCGAATAAAGACTCGGGCTCTGATACCAATTGAAATGGATCTATGGGCACCTAGAAGGGGGGGGGTGAATAGGTGCTACTTCAAATTTTAATGCCTTTTCAATTTTAGGCTTAGCACAAAGGGTAAATTCTCTAGATAAACTATTAGGTGGAATTTCCCTATATGCAAACCTATCTATTAGCGAGTAAAGAGCAAGTGGAAGAGGAACGGGTGAACCATAGTGAAGCACGTGGAGACACATGATTTGTTTTACCGTAGTTCCTTCCTTGTTAAGGGAAGTACATCTGTGTTGGAGGGGTGGGCGGTACTAAGACCAGCACGCCACAATAGGCCTCACCCTGTTCTCCGATGGATCCCGCCACCAAAGGCCTGATCCACCTTTCCACTATAGGAACCCTTCGAGGCGGGTACCGGTGCCTTTACACAACTAGCGGGGCACAACTCCACAATCAACTTGGAGGCTCCCGTAATGACAACAAGCTGCCAAAGAACAAGTTATCAATAACAAAGAACAAGATCTAGATATTGACAAGAATACTAGATCAGGGATTTCTCCAAATGAATGGAGAGGAGTTGATGCGCTTGGTTCGTGATGACGATGAAGATTCTCTCCTCCTTCAATTCCCCCAAAGATCGAATCCTTCAGGTGGTTGAAGTGGGAGATCTAGAATGGGAGCTCTTGCAAAGTGTCTAAAAAATTTCGAGTGAATCAAGAGTTCTGCTTGTTGGGGAAGAAGGGATATTTATACCCCCTTCCAAATCCAAGCCTTTGGAGCCTTTGGGGGCCGGATTATCTGGCCTTTGGGGGCCTAGGGAAAACTCTGCCCATGGCTCGGATTATCCGGCAGATAAACCGCCCCCACTCTGAGTGACGCGCCAAGCCTGCCCTTGATCGCCTACTGGGGGATGGATTATCCGGCCCCATGTGAAGGCTGGATTATCCAGCCTGGGGAGGAAAAACCGCCCCAGTTCGGATTTTCCGGGAGAAAATCCGACCGGACTCCGAGCGACGCGCCTTGGCAGCCCTTGGTCGATTTCTGGGGGCCGGATTATCTGGCCCATGCGAATGCCAGATTATCCGGCCTGGGGAGGAAAAACCGCCCTAGTTCGGATTTTCTAGGAGAAAAACCGACCGGACTCTGAGCAACGCGCCTTGGAAGCCTTTGATCGATGAGATAGGCCGGATTATCTGGCCCTTGGTGGGGTGGATAATCCAGCCCCCAAAACACCTGCACACTTAGCGCACATGAGAAAAACTCCACGGTATTGTTATCTAACACACAAAACACAAGAAAACATGAAATGTTCTTTCAGGTCTATGTATAAGGTTGTAATGCCCAATCGAATCCCAAAGGAGTCAAGATGATTAGTATATGCTTGTATGCTTTCTCGATGTTTGTCAATTGCCTTGCTATAATTTGTTCACCCAACATATCATCTATCTTAAGGAGAGCCACCTCTAGTGAACTATGGACCCGGTCCTTTCTTTTACCATCAATCTACAAACTATTTACTGCTTTGTGTTTACTTTCTGCAAACTATTACTTTCTTCCACTCGATACATTTAATCCTTTGTTTTCAGCAAAACCGATGAGATTGACAACCTCATCGCAAGTTGGGGACAAGGTTCTGTGTTGTGTTGTGTAGGTCTCCACGTTGCTGTTGGCACCGGTAGTGCGCCCTGCCAAGGGTCAGCTAGCAACACCTTTGGGATGTTTCCTTGCTCCTACTGGTTCGATTAAACCTTGGTTTCATACTGAGGGAAAACTTGTTGCTGTGCTCATCATACCTTCCTCTTGGGGTTCCCCAACGAGCTCGATATTTTTTGGGCCATCAAGCTACTTTTTTGGCGCCGTTGCCGGGGAGTCAAGGACATCTTCACAAGGGGAGTCCCTCATAACCAATCTCTTTACTTTGTTATTTTTGTTTTGCTTAGTTTACTTTTTTTTGTTTGCTTGTTTCTTTATCAAAAACACAAAAAATAGTTTTACTAGTTTGATTTCTTTATTAAAAACACACAAAAAATGACTACCCTTGAAAATACTAAGTTGTGTGACTTCACTCGCACCAACAACAATGATTTTATGAGCACACCAATTGCTCCACCTGTTCTCGAAGCTACTTTCTTTGAGATAAAACCTGCTTTAATCAATCTTGTTATGAGAGAACAATTTTCTAGTATTGGTAATGAAGATGCTACTGCCCATCTAAATAACTTTGTTGAACTTTGTGAGATGCAAAAGCATAAGGATATAGATGGGGATATTTTTAAGCTTAAATTGTTTCCTTTCTCTTTGAGAGGAAAAGCTAAAGAATGGTTAAATTCCCTAACTAGGAATAGTATTGATTCTTGGAGTAAATGCAAAGATACTTTCATTGGAAAATACTATCCTCCTGCTAAGATTATATCTATGAGAAGTGAAATAATGAAGTTTAAACAATTTGATAATGAACATGTTGCTCAAGCTTGGGAAAGAATGAAATATTTGGTAAAGAATTGTCCCACTCATGGACTGACTGCTTGGATGATCATCCAAACTTTTTATGCAGGATTGAACTATTCTTCAAGGAACCTATTGGATTCTGCTGCTGGAGGTACCTTTATGGCCATTACAAACATACCAAGTATCTACAGGGGAGATTCTATCAAAGAAGAAGGGATAAAGACGACATCATCAAAAATGCAACAAGGTTTCATACAAAATATGTTTTTGATGAACTAGCGTTTGCCATGGAGATAACCACAAGATATAGATCTCACATGGATAAGATACAAATGACAACCAAGAAAGATGATGTTAAGTATGCAAAGGTTTGAAATCTCTCCAAAAGGTATGGTCAAGGTACTCACTCGGGAGTCCCTCTTGATAGTATGACCATCTATCCTAAACCCAGTCTCCCAACTAACAACCTGATACCAGAAAAAAGGAGAACCTATCAAGATCATACCTTTGCCTTTGAGAATTCCACTTGAACTTGATGTTGACGATCTTGTCTTTCTCAAGATGGAACACTTTTCTTGATTGCTCTTTATCGCGCTCGCTTGATGAAAACTTGCAAATTTCTCCCCCATACGACATGGGTAAACCTCTTCTTTGAACTTGTATTCATCGATCCATGATCATCAAGGATGACAAGCTTCAAGCATGTGATCTTCTAGAGATGGCGCATCTTGAACTTGCACTTTTTCATTTCTTCTTGAGTGTCGATCCACTTGAAACTTCTCTTTGCACTTTGACTTGATCAACCTTGAATCATTTTATCACTTCAACATGATTCTAATAGGCCCAAAGACCTTGGATATTGCTTATTGTTCTTAATTTATTCATCTTACAACCTTGAAGCCTCTTGAGTGTTGATCAACTTGAAACTTATCTTTGAACTTCGATTTTATCAACCTTGAATCATCTTCTTTCTTCAACATGATTCCAATAGGCCCAAAGTCCTTTTACATTTATTATTGTTCTTCATTTATTCATTTTTTAACCTTGAAGCCAACACATGGTCCAAACGATGTCAATGGAAAATTCCTACAAGTGTAACTCAATGCAACCGTTAGTCCATAGAGATTGTCATTAATTACCAAAACCACACATGGGGGCACACATGCACTTTCAATCTCCCCATTTTGGTAATTGATGACAATACCTTTGAGAGGGTTTATATATGGATTTTAATGAACAAAACAGTTGTGCTAACATAAAATACTACACAAATATGTATTGTTGATACTACCACAATATATCGAGAAAATTCCCCCACAATCTATGCATGTGTAATGAACTTGAATTTCATTGCATAGATTGCCAACCATTGCCGATGGTAGAGTTTCCTCTATATATTCAACATGCAAAGCAAGAACAAAGGTGCAAGAGCACGAGAGGCAAATGCTTAAGAATAAAATCAAAGTATAAACCAACTTCCCCTAAACCCTCCAAAACTTCTCCCCCATTGGCATCGGTTGCCAAAATGGGTGAAAAGTTCTACACAACCAATGTAGTGAGAATTCCTCTAAAGGTGTGTATTTGAAATCAATTTATTATGATTGCAAAGATTTGCAAATATCCAATGACGAATACTTAGGAGGAAGTCAAACTATATTGAGGACCCAAAGATTGCAAAAGAAATAAAAATTAAAGAAACATCAACAAATGAAGCAAGCAATCAAAAGATCCGAAAGAACTAAGTGACCGCAACAACATATTAAGAGAAAATGAGTGTTTAAATTAAATAGGGAAGCTCCCCAAGATTTGTGCACAAATTAGAATAATTGTATTTGAATACAACATGCACAAATATGGAATCCTCACTCCCCCATAAACATTTAAAACACAAAATATGCGCAAGAAGGCAAATGCGCATCCTTAAATAAACTAGGGAAGATCTCCAAGTATTATGCACCAATCAGAGTAAATAATAGCACTAGTTTGTTTCGGCTCAAACTTCTATCCATGTTGTCCCAATTCTTTTCTTTCGTGGAATGGATGAGGAAAGGACACACAATGATGTTGCAATAGAGCCTTGCTATCCTATGAGGCGGGTCCTGCTGCAGGGTAGAGAGAAAGACTCTAGAATGCGGACGGGTGTCGCGCGCGCCATCGTACACCATGTTGCCGGACAATGAACCACGTGTGCCCCATGGGCCCGCTATCATCTTACGCATGCAGGAACATGCTCTGTGAGAGGCGTTCCAAGTGAGAGAACGCTCTGCACCCGTCGGGCTTGGGCGGCCTCTGAACCGACATGGCACATCGGAAGGCATGGACATAATCAATTTCTAGTGGTGGAAGCTTACTTGGAAGCGAAGGTCATAGACGTATATGGGTTTTCACTGCCGACCTACATGTGAGCTGTGATCCTACGCTATAGACAATCGGTGGTTATCGCATTCGCCGACGACATTGCATTGTGAACCGTGTCCGAACGCGTTTTTTCGTGGTCGAGAGCCGAGCTATCGGCATAGGCTATAGACAAACAAGGTTTTTCGTGGCCAGACTATAGCCGTGCCAGCGTAGACTATAGAGATACGTGGGTTTATGTGGAAGCCGGCGACATGTGGAAGGAGATATGCCGTAGAGGCAAATAATAAATGGGTTTTATTATCATATCTCAATTAGTTCATAATAGTTTCGTACTATGCTATAACTATATCAAGTGGAAACATTGATAGAAGTGTGGCATGAAACAGACCAAGTCCCTAGTAGCCTCTATTTATACTAGTTTATTGGGCAACCAATGATCAAGGTTTTCTGATCATGGAGCATTTATGCCAGTTGACAATGAAGTCATATCATTAGTGAATGATGTGATGGACATTAACTAATATAAGTATTGCAGCATGATCATGTCACATGGTTCATCGTTGCAATAGTTAGAAGCATAGTATACTTCTCCTTTGACCGTGAGATCGTATTAATCACTATCACCCAAGGCTCCTTTGACTGCATCAAACATCATGACCGTAACTGGGTAACTATAACGGTGTATGTTGGAGATTCCAGAGGTATAGTTAAAGCCTATGTACCAACATCGTAATTTGTTCACCCGTGTGATGGGAAGATACAAAAGGCTGGCTCGATGAGATTACATCTATAATGTTGCAACATGTGACTAGGTCATAGAGATGGAATATCACGGGAACGAGTAAAACAGAACTTGTGAGTAATGAGATTGAACTAGGTATAGTGATACCAATGACCAGACCTTGGACAAGTCAGTATCAAAGTAACAAAGGGAGTGGCCTTAACGTTTATGATTCAAATGACATTAACCACCACGGAATGCACAGCGGTCAATATGGGCATCCCGGTCCTGCTATTGATTATTGGTCGAGATCATGTGTGTGCCATTCCCAAGCTGTTGGGGTAACACTCTTAAGGGTATGATTATGCTTGGAGATCATTATGGAGTTATCGGAATCATAGGATGAGAGAGAAGAGAAAACCAAAAATATTTCATGAGAGAACCAAAATTGTTTTGGGAGGATCCGAAGGTGTTTCGGGTTAAATGAGGTTTGATAATATGTATTTCATATTATTTGATGTAATTAATATTAGATATATATTTGAAATTGAATTTGGAGGGCAACACCCACTAATGGGCCAAATTCCCGCTAGAAAAGGGACCATGAGGGAACCCACCCAAAGGAGGGAGGCCCAGCCACTCTAAGAGGCCATGACACCGCCCAAGGGAGGCCCACCTGGCCAACCTAGGTCTGTGCATGGGGTGGGGCCCACCTGGCTTGGCCCACCTCCCATGCGCCTCCTCGTCCCACCTCCTCTTTGTTTAGTCCCACCCCGAGACTTTAGGGGAGGATGTGCCCAAAAATTATATATATAAGGGGGGCATGGGTGTAGGAATAAACACAACAACACCAATAATTATCCGAGGCATTTTCCTCAGGGAATAAATCTCTCTCTCGTTGCCTTCTTGTGATGGTGTAGTCCCTGGAAGGATTGTACATGCAAGAGACAACACACCTTAAACACGCCATTGCGCAATAGGGATTCCAGCTAGAAGATCTACTTCCACACTCTCGGTAGGGATCAGAGATCCGGAGGCTGTTGTCGTACACCGTATGTGTGTGAAACCACAAGGGTTCTGCCATTAGTGGCACCTTGGATGTCGTGATCTGGACTGCTGCACGATGGACAAAGGGGTGACTTGCGAGGAGCTTCACGACCTTGTGATCGACTATGAGTACGAATATGTCATCCACGTTCCCCTCGGAGCATTAACCACTTTCGAACTACAAGGATATGTATCCAAAATCTCTCTGTTACAACATTACTCCTAGATAGATCCTGGCAGTAGTTGTGTTCTGCGTAGCAAAAATTGTGTTTTCTGCCCCGAACCCCTTTAGTGGTATCAGAGCCGATCTATGCGTAGTAATACTTGAACGGCCAGAACACACGTTGATTGCACGGGCATTAATCCTTAGTTGTTACCCTCTAATGTGTTCTTGCTTATTTTGTGACATTGTTTGATGAAGCGACCCGGACCAACCTTACATGTAATCTTACACGAGACTAGTTCCACGCTCAACATACGACTTGTACCATATAAGTGGCTAGCGGGTGTCTGTCTCTCATTCAATAGTTAATATGAAATTTACAATGGAGGGCCCTGAAAGGGATATAATAGAGACAACTGTTTGATCCATGTTGTGGTTGGAGAGTTCGTAGAGCGAAAGCCCTAGGAACCACGTAAAAATTTGCAAAAGATAAAGTAGAGGCGTCTAACTTTATTTTTTAGGGGCATGTGATTTGATATAGTATTGGTCGTAGCGAAGGTAAATTAGTTTACTTTTCTACTCCTAAGTAGTAAAGTAATAGTCATCGTATCAATGGACGACCAACTGGCGACATCATGGACTTGGCGCCAAAGAGGTGGCAAGATGGAGATCATGCCTAAGTGCTCGATGGAGATCATGGCGAGAGAAGAAGGACCATGTCACATCATTAATATACATATGGTCTTGATACCTTTAATACATCTTATTGTGTGCTAAAATTCGATACACAATGGTAGCATTATATAAGATGATCCCTATTAATACTAATATAGTGTTCTCCCTTTAGTGTGCACCACCAAGAAAGTTCGCTGTTATGAAGCAGGCTGTGATGATCAGGTGCTAGAAATCTCGGCGTACGCATACGGTGGGTGCAAGCCATGTATGCACGCCGAATACACTAAGGTTGGATCGGTGAGCCTAGCATGTATATACATGGCCTCGAAACACAAGATATCGAAAGATCGAGCACGAGTCACATGGATGATGTGATTGACGGGTTTATTTAGTCCACCCTGGCAGCTATATCAAAGGCCATGATGCTCAGGATTATATAGTGTAAAAGGATCGTGTGATCACTAAAATCGTCCAAGTTTTAGTGGGAGCTCAATTTAATTAAACTTGTATTATGAACTTAGTCTAGATGTCTTTGCAAATGTCCTTATAGATCTTGGCCTATCCCATTGAGGTTCTTTGGGAATTTTCTTGCATGTTGTGAAACTTTAGAAGGGTTAAACTTCATAGATTGATACCATGCTTGAGGGATAACCTTGACATAGATGATCTTATCTTCTTGATATAAGAACCATTAGGAGATAGTCCAATGACCTTGCAAAGTCTTGTGTTTTCTCCATTATCGTCCAAATGAGAGTGCTCCATTCAATTGAGGATGAGCTGCGATTACGTTTCTTTGACGCCGACACATGGTTGATGAAGAAGGAACTCTTCACAATATACACTCATGAAATATGAGCCATTGGATGAGTTTTCTTCCAAACAAGATGGAAGAAAACAGATACTTGGAGAATCACTTAGAGATCATTCATGAGCTTCGTGAATGCTTCACAAACGATGTGAACTACTTAATGACATGCATCTTTGCAATATATTGGGGGTATAGCACTCGCTTCCTCCCAACTGCAAAGACGTCATTGATACATTGCTAACGTATCCATAATTTTTGATGTTCCATGCTTGGTTTTATCTACTTTCTTATGTTTTGTCCACACTTTGGAGTACTTTTCATATGATTTCTTGGACTAACCTATTAACAAGAGCCAAAGTGCCAGCTGCCTGTTTTCTGCTGTTTTTGGTTCCAGAAAGTCAGAAAATGAATATTCTCGGAATTGGACAGGACAAAAGCCAAAGTCATTATTTTCCTGGAAGATTCACGGAGCTAGAAGGAGAGATGAAGGGGGGTCACAGGGTGGCCAAACCACCCCTAGGCGCAGGTCCCCCCCAGGCCGCGCCAGGGCATGGTGTGGGCCCCCTGGCTGCCCACCGACCTTGCCTCTTCGCCTATAAGATGCCTCCCGATGCAAAGACCCTAAATTGTCAAGCCTCTAGCCACGAAAAGTTCCGCAGCACCGCCGCCACCGAAGGGGAGATTTGGGGGATAGAAAGTCTCTGTTTCGGCACCCTGCTGGGACGGGGAAGTGCCCCCGGAGCCATCTCCATCGATCTCCACCACCATCTCCATCACCATTGCTGATTCCCATGATGAGGAGGGAGTAGTTCTTCCTCGAGGCTAAGGGTTCTATGGTAGCTATGTGTTCATCTCTCTCTCTATGCGTGATCATATTGTGATCATGAGCTTTGTAATCAAGTAGATCTACCTTGCTACTCACGTGCTTTAATAGATCTCTTCTCTCCCCATGTGTGTGAACTTAACAGTGTGCACACCATGGTGGCACTTAGGCTAGAGATTTCAAATACTTGTTATGAGTTATATTTAGAGTTGGATGTCTCTATGAAATTGTGGTGTTTGTTAGAACCATCTAGTACTCAAGGTGACAGTGTGGGGTTATCTAGATGGGAAAAGTGAACGTTGAGGAGTGCTGTTATAGCCGTACAATGGATTAGAGTGTCAAACCGGAGAGTAGTTCAGCGCAGTATCATAAAGAAGAATATATTTATATGAGAGTGTTCACTAGTGAAAATATGATCCATAGGCCTTGTTTCTAAGCACGGAAACACCGTTTTCTATTAGATCTATTACATGTTTGCTTGCTTCCATCTTTATTTCAGTTTGCCTTTAGTCTCTTCCATGCCATCAAAGTATTTTCTGGCACCGTTGTCTTATATCCATACCACTTGTATTTCACTATCTCTTCGCCGAACTAGTGCTAAGGTCGTGGAACAACATACCCCTACAGGTCGGCTTCCGCCATCGGGGTAGACGGTGACACATAAATCAGGATGCAGTGATCGAAGATCAAAGAGTTTGGTCGAATCGGAGTCCCGGGTCGGATTTCGGGTAAAATTGTTTTATCCGATAAAGAATTCCATATCCGGAATACATATGAGATCTGTGTTTTCGAAAAAATCATTGGGCACTGCCCACACCCGCGAGGGGCGCTGCCTCTTCGATCCCCGCCCGCTATCCGGCTAGCGGGACCGCCGGCTTCGGCCTGTCGTAGCGCCTTAGATGTCGTTACGAGTTTCACAACACCGGTAGATATCGTATCTATGCATAACTTGTTTTTTCAGGATGATGTTGTGAATGGTATGACTTATGTGCATGTGATGTGTGTAATCCATACGTGATCTGTGTATCACGGTTTTTGTCAGCCGGCTGGAGCCTAGGTGCTGTCATCTTATTGTATAACAACCCGCATGTCGGATTCTCTATGCAATTTACTTTACTGGCTAGTGTAGCTATTTGGGGAATTCGGAAGGCATGCAAGTCGATGTACAAGTCGGCTACATGGTGTAAGACGACACGTGACAAGAATTGACACGAGTCGAATTACAAGCTTTGTGGAGATGGAGATCGCCATGAAGAGATCCATACCATTTCACATTATAATGGCTTTATTTTGTGTTATTGTTATGTCTCTATTTTTACCTCTATTACATAGCTGGTAGAAAGTAATCCCTCAAAGAAGGTCTAGTCGGTTTCCCCACCAGTGCTGCACCATCACAAGTCGGACATTTTTGGTAATGGGCTCATAAAATTGAGGTGCTATCAATTCTTTCCGACTAGGTGGGTTCGAGTCGGACTCTTACAGCGGAAGCACTTAGTAATCTAGACGGGTCTATCACAACGGTTGTGGGACTCGGGGAAAGTCGGATGGGAGCCGGGGCATGTGATGCCACCCATCCAAGAAGAGTCGTATGAGATGCGATTAACAAGGAGTTCTCTACCTAGATCACTTGACAGCTAGCGGTGATGCTAAAGCTCACTAGTCGACTTGCTTATTTAGGGTCCTGAATCACTAAGTAACCATCAGAGGGATGTTGGTTCTAGTGGGAGCATAAATATTAAAGTGTTTAATATGCTTGCTCCTTTATGGATACATGTCTTAAGTGTTTTGCATATTTTTTCTATTGTAGATCAATGGCACCTAGCAGTCTCCCTCAGATTTCTAGTTTTGCTTTGAGAACCATCTTAGAGAAAGATAAGCTAAATGGAACTAACTTCACCAACTGGTATAGTAATCTGAGAATTGTTCTCAAACAAGAAAAGAGGGACCGTGTCCTAGACAACCCACTTCTAGATGAGCTGGATGAGAATGCGACTGCCGCATCCACCAATGCCTACCGTCGGATTTGTGATGAATCCACGGAGATTTATGCTTTCTCACATGGAACCAGACTTGCAACATCAGTTCGAGAATGTTGAGGCCTACGATATGATCGAAAGCCTCAAAAGTATGTTCCAGGCTCAGGAAAAGACTGAGAGGTATCAAGTCTCTCAGGCTTTGTTGAGCTGCAAGCTTAAGGATGGCGATCCACTGAGTCCGCATGTGATCAAGATGGTTGGTTACGTGTAGTCTCTAGAAAGGCTTGGCTACCACATTAGCGAAGAGTTCGCTACAGACATAATTCTGAACTCTCTTCCTAGTGTGTATGGCCAGTTCATATCGAACTACCACATGCATGGTATGGATAGGAAGCTCACTGAATTACATGGGATGCTCAAGCAGGCTGAGGCGGATCTCAAGAAAGGTGCTAGTCAAGTGTTGATGGTACAAAATAAGGCTAAGTTCAAGAAGAGTTCTTGGACTAAGAAGAAGAAGGCAAAGTCGGGAGGTAAGGCTGAGGGCCCGGTCCAAAGCGCTTCCTCGGGGACTAAGCCATCTTCTGCAGCCGGATCCACTTGCTTCTACTGCAAGGCGGATGGCCACTGGAAGAGGAATTGCAGCAAGTATCTGGCTGACAAAGCCAAGAGTGGAGGTGTGACTTCCAGCTCAGGTACACTTATTTGCAATGTTATAGACATTTATCTTGCTGATGCACCTGGTAGTTCTTGGGTATATGATACCGGATCAGTCATTCACATCTGCAACTCGTTGCAGGGACTGGTAAGAACTAGGAGTGTGGCAAGAGGCGAGGTTGACATTCGAGTCGGCAACAAAGCGAGAGTCGCTACATTGGAAGTTGGCACGATACAACTTCATTTACTTTCTGGATTCTTAATGGAGCTAAATAATTGTTATTGTGTTCCAGTGCTTAGTCGAAACATTATTTCTGCCTCCTGTTTGATGACACAAGGCTATGAGTCGAATATTAAGAATAATGGTTGTTTTTTATATTTGAATGATATGTTTCACGGCTTTGCACCTGTCCAGGACAGGTTATTTATTTTGAATCTTGAGGGTGAATCTGTCTATAACACAAATATGAAAAGGTTAAAACCAAATGATCTAAATATGACTTACTTTTGGCATTGTCGGCTTGGTCATATAAGTTGGAAACGCATGAAGAAGCTCCATGATGATGGACTTCTAACTTCGTTCGACTTGGAGTCGTTCGAGACATGTGAATCCTGCCTACTCGGCAAGATGACCAAGACATCTTTTGTAAATAGTTGTGAAAGGGCGTCCGACTTATTGGGACTAGTACATAGTGATGTATGTGGCCCGATGAGCACGACAACCAGAGGTGGTTATGAGTACTTCATTACCTTCACTGATGATTTGAGTAGGTATGGATATATCTACTTGATGAAACATAAGTCGGAAGCTTTTGAAAAGTTCAAGAAATTCCAAAATGAGGTACAAAATCAACTCGGCAAGAAAATAAAGTTTCTTCGGTCGGACCGAGGAGGTGAGTACATGAGCCATGAGTTTGATGACCATCTGAATAGTTATGGAATAGTTCCCCAGCTCACTCCTCCAGTAACACCGCAGAGAAACGGTGTGTCAGAAAGTAGGAATCAGATCTTGTTGGACATGGTATGATCAATGATGAGTCGGACAGATCTGCCTTTATCATTTTGGGGTTATTGTCTAGAAACTACATCGTTCACACTAAATAGAGTACCATCAAAGTTGGTAGTGAAGACACCGCATGAGATGTGGACTGGCAAGAAGCCGAGTTTGTCTTTCCTTAAGATTTGGGCCTGTGAAGCATTTGTCAAGCGACTTCAGTCGGACAAGCTTACGGCCAAGTCGGATAAGTGTATTTTCGTGGGGTATCCGAGGGAAACCTTGGGCTACTACTTCTACAACCAAGAAGAGGGCAACGTATTTGTCGCTCGAAACGGTGTCTTCTTTGAGAAAGAATTTCTCAGTCAGGGAGTAAGTAGGAGCACGGTGTAGCTTGAAGAAATTCGAGAGATACCGGCGAGCAGAGAGTCGACAAAAGCCTTAGAGGTTGAGCCGGTCGTGGTACCTGAGCCGACAACTGCACCGACACTGCGAAGATCGGCCAGATTGCAAAGTGTTCGTGATGTGTTACTGTTGGACAGTGATGAGTCGGCAACTTATTCGGAAGCGATGGTGGGTTCTGATTCTGAGTCATGGCTTGGAGCCATGAGATCCGAGTTAAAGTCCATGGATGAAAATCAAGTTTGGAACTTGGTTGATCTGCCAGACGGTGCAAGACCCGTCAAGTGCAAATGGGTCTTTAAGAAGAAAACGGATATGGATGGAAATGTTTCTGTCTATAAATCATGGCTTTCTCGAAGGGGTTCCGACAAGTTCAAGGAGTTGACTACGATGAGACTTTCTCTCCCGTGGCGATGCTTAAGTCAGTTCGGATCATGTTAGCTATAGCAGCCTATTTCGACAATGAGATATGGCAGATGGATATCAAGACGACTTTCCTTAATGGAAATTTAACTGAGGACGTGTATATGATACATCCCGAGGGTTTTGTCGATCCGGCTAATACTGACAAGGTATGCAAGCTTCGGAAATCCATTTATGGGTTGAAGCAAGCATCTCGGAGTTGGAATATTCGCTTTTATGAAGTAGTCAAATCGTTTGAGTTCATCAAGAGTGATCATTATTCTTGTTTATACAAGAAGTTTAGTGGCAGCAAAGTAAACTTTCTAATCTTATATGTTGATGACATATTACTGATTGGAAATGATGTCCAGATGTTGCAAGAGACTAAGGAATCATTGGAAAAGAGTTTTTCAATGAAAGACTTAGGTGAGGCGACTTACATACTAGGAATCCGGATCTATAGAGATTGATCAAGGCGGCTCATTGGATTGAGTCAGAGTACATATTTGGACGAAGTGCTGAAGAAGTTCAACATGGAATCGTCTAAGAAGGGGTTCTTACCGATGTCCCATGGCGTGAAACTTAGCAAGACTCAGTATCCTTCGACAACTGATGAGCGAAGTCGGATGAGTGCGATTCCGTATGCTTCTGCAGTCAGATCCATCATGCACGCTATGATTTGTACTAGGCCGGATGTTTCCTATGATCTAAGTGTTGTGAACAGATACCAGGCCGACCCTGGAGAGATCCACTGGGAAGTGGCTAAAAATATCCTTAAATACTTGAGAAAGACTAAGGATATGTTCCTGGTTTATGGAGGTGAGGATGAACTCAGTGTAAGGGGTTGACGGATGTGAGTTATCTCACTGACTAGGATGATTCTTGTTCACAATCCGGATATGTGTTTGTGATAAACGGAGGGGCTGTGAGCTGGAAGAGTTCCAAGCAAGAGATGGTGTCTGCGTCTACGACAGAGGCTGAGTATATTGTTGCCTTGGAGGCGGCAAAGGAAGCTGTTTGGATGAGGAATTTCCTGATGGATCTTGGTGTGGTTCAGGGCTCGTCCAATCCGTTAGACGTGTATTGTGATAACAATGGTGCTATCGCACAAGCCAAGGAACCTAGACAACACCAGAAGAACAAACATATACTCATGCGGTACCACATTATTCGCCAGTTCGTGGATCAAGGTGATATCAAGTTATGCAAGGTACACACAGATGCAAATATTGCGGATCCATTGACAAAGCCACTTCCACAGCCGAAGCATGAGGCACACCTGAGAGCTATGGGCATTAGATGCTTAGACATATGATGTAGGATGATTGACTCTAGTGCAAGTGGGAGACTGTTGGGAATATGCGCTAGAGGCAATCATATATGATGTTATTCCCAATATATTCATAAAGTTATTGTCTATGTACGAACTACTGATATATTAATTGAATATGTGATTCAATTGTGGAACTATATATTCATGTTGTTCATACTAATTGTCCTTGGTCGTTGAGGTTGTGCTAGACACACCACTTAGACTAATGTGAAAGTCGGTAGATGACTCGGTTCCACTTGTCATAGGCATAGAGATGCTATTCCGACTTACACGGATTCAGCTAAAGAGTTTAGCGACTCGGACTGACCCATATTGAGATGCAACGAACAAGTCATCATTTGCATGTCTTGATCAATGTATCCTTGGACCCGAGGTTATTGCACAATCCGAGTTGAGGACCACCGACTTAGGTTCTGTCAAACGATGTTCCGTCACTGGGTAGTTACAAAGGCGGAGTTCGGGTCGACTGAGAATCAAGCTGCATGATGTGAATAACCAAGATGGGATTTTGCCCCTCTGTCTGGAGAGATATTCTCTGGGCCCTCTCGGAAGATATGATTCAGAAAGCATGGCCATGCATGACTCGGTTAAATGTTAACCGAGACGATCGACTAAGAGTTAGTCGGATGAATCACTTATCTCAGATTGAGAAAGAGAGTCAGACTATTTAAGGGATGACGATTATTCGCCTATAGTCCGACAAGGTATATCGTGAGGCAAAAGGGACTTAGACGAAAGTCACATTGCAAGGTAAGTCGTCATGACTCTTTGGTACTTGGGAGTCGGCAAGTTCTGCTAGAAGCCACTACCGACTGATCGGTCATGAGTGAGACTCGGATCGTGCCCGACTTACCATGAGCCTGTCGGGTCACACACACTTAAGAGCGGGAGCAAGTTTGGGTTAGACCCAAACAGGAAATCTATTTGGGTTGGACCCAAATAGAGACATGGACTTAGTCAGCAAGTTGGACTTGTAGTGACTAATATAGGCCTTTTTAGTGAATGAGCCACAAGTGAGTGGAGCCCACTTTCACTCCCCATATAAGCTGGGGCGCAGGTGCTTAGAGCACAAGGTTAGGTCACTCCATGTGTTGGAAACCCTAGCCCCAGTCCGTCCTATCGCCGCCGTACTAGACCTAGCAGTCCATCGCCGGCACTCTTCCTTGTACGTGTGGATACTGGTGGAGGTGTTATACGTTCAGCACTTCGACGATCGTGGAACCGGAACGGATCATGAGGACTGCACTGCATTAAGTGACGTGCTTCATCGATTCCGCACTGCATGTCTAGTGGTAATCCTCGTGGCCTTCTACCCGAGCTAGATCTTGGGATCACCGTGTAGGAAAAAAGTTTTGTTTATCTTTGCGTGGCCCGACAGCTTGATCGCAAGGGATGTCATGAATAAAGAAAGTATATATTAGATATAAAAATTATAAATGTATTCTTGCAATACTCGTTGCAGTATATAAACTATTAGATACTTGTCCTATCTGTATGAAAAACAAGATTAGAGCATCTCTAGCAGTAACCATAAAAGGGGTCAAAACTGTACTTTTCCGGTGAAGTATGGGCCGCGCTCGGTTTTTTGCGCAGATCAGAGCCCATATACCTCATTCGGCCTGTAATTGTTTTTCAGTGGCCCGTTAAACGCATGCTGCAACTAGCATATCTAGCGGTCGGAGAGGGCAACCGAGCAAAAGCCTATCCCTCTGCGCCCCGCGCCCTCTCCCTCTCTGCCGCCACCAGCGACTCTCCAGCCATCAAATCCAGCTCGCCACCGCCACCATTCCGTACACCATTGCCACCAAACGCTCTGCCTCAATGCCATGCGTCCCGAGAGCTCGTCTAGGAAGTGCCGCATTGGCTCGCGCAGCCAGCTCCTCAAAACCGAGGAGGAGATCGCCCGCAGCCACTCTGTCGGTGCCAAGAAGCGCGCCGCGCTCCAGGATGTGCATTTGGAGCACATGCCAGCGTCGCTCCTCCCCTACACCCCCGCGTGGTACATGGGAACCGCCTCGAAGGCGGGCTCGTCGTGGCCACGCCCGCCGTCTCTATCGAGCTCAATCTCCTCCGGGAATCACGATTACGTGACGCCCGGAGAGAGCGACAACTTCGACGAGAGCAACGGTGGGTCGGTGGTCCCGCAAGATTTCTTAGACTCCGACGAGGCAGAGCAGCACGCACTGATGCACCTTCGCCGCCTCTTGGAGCGCGCACACGTGCACGAGGTCACTGCTGATGAGAGGGAGCTCGCCGAAGCGCTCCACCTCATCGAGTGCCAGGAGGCAGAGGGGCGCGTGGTGTAACACCTCCGGCGCCAGGAGGTGGAGAAGGCCAAGGAGGTGGCGGAGCCTCCGGTGATCCACCTCGACTAGAGCGGCGGTGCCGTATCTATCACCATCCGGCGAGGTGCAAGGCTCGGGGAGCCGCATTTTGTGTAGAAAGTGTGCGCCGGATGCTTTTGTGTAGAATTAATATGTAAATTATGCTGAAATCAAACTGAAATCCGCGGTGTTCGTCCTCTGAATTTTGTCGCAAAGGTTGTTCTTCCTCTGTTCGCAAAATCAAATTATTCAGTTTAGGTTTACAGGCACTGCTCGGCGCCGCCTCCCGCGAAGCGAGTACTCACGGATTCAGCGTCCCGTACTCTGACATTTACGGTTTATTATTTGCGGTTACTGCTAGAGATGCTATTATGTTCTTTATAATTGTCGAACTAAATGAGGTGATGTGGTATCATAACGTCAATCAAAATAGTTGATGCCGACAGCACTCCATACCTCAACATTTATCATTTGGATTAGTATATTTCAATAAATTTTGTAATGGTTGATTGTATGAACTTTATTAGTGTGTCTTGCTTTGGCGAGACAATTATTCATATAAGTGAGAGACAATTCAGTTATACCACTATTATGAATAATATATTTTATGGTCACATTTTGATTATGAATGAGTTATTCACATCATTATCTAGATGATAATAGTTTAAGATTTTATAAAGAACTAGCCTTCTCTCTACGCCCCTCGGGGCATGGCTGTGAGACCAACTGTTATATGTCATTTACGGTTTGGCAGATCATGATGTCTATGAGTCAGTTGTTGCCTCGAGGGCAACACACGGACATAGAGTAAATGCGTATGTTTTTAATTACATTATTATTATAGCAGACTATCGAGCTAAAACAAAGCACTTGATCTGCATGATTCATGCTCTGTAGTATCATGTCGTCAATCTAACGATTGTACTAAGCTGATCCAAAAATACGTCACGTTTCTTGGTAAAAGCAGAAGGTGCTGAGGATCTGAAGCTGCCATTCTACCACACTATCAAGACATAGTAAATTACTTGCTTCGCATGACCCATGTTGTGCCGTATTGTCCTATCAAACTAACTATAGTACCAAGATGACAAATAATTATGTCACGTTGTTGGGAAACGGTGAAGGCATCGGTGATATGAAGCTACTATTGATGCGTTTTGCGACAATCGTGTGTAGGAGTAGAAACGATTAAAACTTCTTTCACATAGATCCATCTATCTGCCTCGTTTTCCCCAAATCTCTCCAAAAAGATTGACATTGCAGATGACATAACAACATTTAATGCAACGTGAGTTGCAGCATGGAATAACGAAAGTCGGAAATCAATTCAGATTCAGACATACTGAGTACTAAAACTTTACTACAACTTCTTAGCAAAAGATTTTCACATTGTTCACGGACAGATAACCAACCTAATAAGAAAATACTAACATACTGATATACCACTATTGGGACCCTACATCGTCTTCTTCTTCCTCTTCGAGATCCTAGGAGCGCCATCATCTCCGCATGGCTTCACTGTGCTCAAGGAAGCACCTCCGACATCATCGTCGATACCGAAGCCAGAGTCACAGTCGCGCCATCGTCCTGCTTCTCGCAACCGTCACCATCCGCCCCTCGTGCCGCCAGCATGCCCTCCCGCTTCCTTGCCGCTGTGGCTTCTTCGAAAAAAGCCTAATCAAGGCCGCTGTCTGAGGTAGCACCAACCTTGGCATTGTTCTCCTTGACGTGTGCATCGGCATGTGCATCAGTTTCCTCATTATGGTCGGGGTCGACATCGGTGGGATCGTACTCATAGGTGTCCTCGTCCTTGTCCTCGTCTTTGTTCTCGTCAGTACTATCGATGTTGCTCTCCATGTCGAAGTCTGAGTCGGTGTCCATGTTGTCGCTACCGGCAGCATCCTCGTCCCCGTTGGTGCTGCCGCCGCCATGGTTGGTATCATCATCCTCGTCATTATCGATGCAGTCGTCATCCTCCGGTGTTGATACGTCTGTGTACGATGCCTCTATACTATTCTCCTTGTCTTCCTCGAAGGGAGATCTTGGCGGCATCACCCGCGGAGACCTTAACAGCGACGGAGGAGGCGGCGGGAAGAAAGAGCTAACCATGGCGACGCGCGCAAAAAATTACAGAGAAAGCAGATACAGAGAGAGAACTCAACTAGAGGTGATGAATATGGAAGTTGCACGTAGGTGTGGCCGGTAGGGAGAGTAGAAAAGGGTGCGAGAGTGAACAGTTACAATTAATCCAAGTTTCCTTCCATGTTCAGAACCATACACGTAAAGACGAAAGCATTCGAAAAGGTGCCAAGTATATTCTTTATGAACACATATCCGTTCTCATCGCATTTAGTTTTTTGTTCAGAGTCACACAGAACACGTTCACATCCAACATGTACGCATACAACGTGCTTGAATTTAACATGTTCGCATTCAATGGGTTCACTGTTAAACACGTAATAGAAGGTAAAAAAAGTCAAAAAAAAAGAAAAATGCAGGGAAGCAACAATTTATTTACACATCTTCTTTTATCGTATGAAGTTTCTTATCCGTGATTTCTCACGCTTCTATTAGTATTTTTTTCCGAAAAATGTATAGTAAACGCTTTTTGAAATTCGACATGTTCCCGTTCTCAAAAAATCCGGCGTCTGGACATGTTCCCATCCAACGGTCTCGCAGTCAATATGTTCGCAGTCATCGTGTTCGAAATCAACGTGTTCGCAACCATCGTCGCCTGGACACATTCACATCCAACGGTCTCCCAGCCAATGTGTTCGCAGTCATCATGTTCACAGTCAACCTATCTGCATCCATCATTTTCGAAGTCAATGCGCTTGCTCTTCAGCGTGTACGAAAGAAAGAGAAAGCACGAAGAAAGAAAGGTGCATAGAATAAGCCGAAAAATCAAAGTAGAAGACCCAAAAAGTCGAAAAGAAAGGAAGAATAGGATACTTACGCGATGTACGTGCGATTGTCGATAGGCAGATCACCACCGCCCTCTATTCGACCAGCACAGACAACAACCTAGACGAGACGAAATACGCGAGAGGGAGACCCAACCTACAATTGCACTGGAGTGCGAGAGGCTACGTGCTCGCTGCGTGTACCGCCGTCTAGCCGGCCCGTGACCACCCGCGTCGCTGGCACCAGGCATTTTCACAGGCCGTCTCACGCGAATGGCAAGGGGAAAACTAAAAGAGCAGGGGGAGGTGAAAGAGGAGAGAACCTAATCTAGCACATTGTAGCGAGAGAGAAAAGAAAGAGGAGTCTTATACTCCACTTAGTGGACATGGCGCGAAACTACCGCCCGTGTCCGCGTGAACCTGTGGATGTCTGCGATCTAGGGTCCAGTTAGTCTCTGAACTATACAGATGATTCGATTTTGCCGCGATAACCAGCGGACATCTATAGTCTATGTTGCTCCAACAACTCCCCGCGTCGTGTATGGTTTAGGATGACAAACGACATGGGTCTCCATCGGTACGTCATCTCTAGACGGGCCCCACGTCCGTGAGAATACATGACCGACTACGATCTATGCTGCCACATTGGTTCCAGTCAGGTCCCATGTACACGACATTACGCGGGCATCATGGGCTCACATCGTCACGTCGGCTATCTGTGGGTCCCGCCACTCGGTAGGTGCGGAGGCGTGTCGCGGTAAAACTCCTCTCACCAGACGAAACACTGCCCACGTACACTGAAAGTGGGCTGTTGAAGCGGCCGAAGCGTGCACGTCCCACCTTCTAGTGACGTGAAGTACGATGGCGCGTGGTTTCAAAAATTATGATGATTGGACAATTCAAAGTGTATTGATATGTCTAAACAGCATAATCATATTGTATTCTATACATATGGTCTAAAATTATCTCTTACTGGGTTATAGTTATCGTTTAGTTTTAAACATCAAATAAAAAAATACTCATTTGAAATATAAGGAACATTTAAAAGGTTCGTGAAAACAACACCATAAATGTTATGGCATCTCCAAGTTTTTGGAGATTTTGAAAATTCTAAGTCGTGTCGAATAAACAAATCTTTGTAGTGTATTATTAGGAAACTAATAAATACATCTTCCATGATTGTAATAGGCAAACATGTTGTTGCCAGAGGTATTGTTTTCCTCGAGAAGTAGTTTCTCGATGAAGATGATGGTGGAAGAAAGTGAAAGTTCAAATAACAAAGTATTTGACCTTACCTCCGAATTGTTGAGTGGCGCAACGGAATATGTTCTGGGAACTGAACTCTACAAATAGATGAGAAACTAATGATAAATGATCATGAAGTTTCAGTGAATACTTTTACAAAATAAAGTAGGATTTAAGAATACATTCTTGCAAGTTTGTGAAATTATATTGTTGATTCACTTGTCATGTTGATTAAAACAAGACATGCCTATGAACTACAAAGAAGCGTGATGGATTTAAATACAAGAAATTACTAGGAGTCATAAAATCCTATATTAAGTTACATTTAAGATTGCAAAGTAATGTGATCTTATTAAGTAAATATATTTACTTAATATTTCCAAATGACTGCAAAGTCATGAGGAAGAAATGAAACTCAAAGAAAGACTTAAAAGCTCATTTTTTCACAAAATATGTTTTGAAAAATTCAAAGGATTGACTATGATATGTAGCGATGCTTGAGTCTATTGGATTTACACTAGCAATTACTCCGATTTTATAATTGGTATAAGATTGTCGAAACTGCGTGTTCTTTAATGATAAGATTGAAGACAGGGTTGTAATTGGTCCAAAGTAGGTTTTGTCAAACCATAAGTATGTTTTGAAAAATTCAAAGGATTGACTATGATATGTAGCGATGCTTGAGTCTATTGGATTTACATCAACAATTACTCTAATTTGATAATTGGTATAAGCAGGGGCGAAGACAAGGCGAGCAGGGGCTAGACCCCCCAACGTTCGCCCCCCCTAAAGAAAAGTACATGTTCTAATATGGTATTTAACTGTTAATTGCGATTAGTTTCCATATTTTAGGCAAAGAAATAAGAGGAGAATATGGGCATAGCTTTCTGTACACATGCGAGACTAAGCCCAACTAGTTAACAATATAGGTATAGAATTAGTCTTTCATCTATGGCCTAGAGATTAATCTAAAAAATAAATTATGGCCTGGAGACCTCAAATGGATGCAGTACGGTCATAAGCCTTTTACCTTACCCGCTAGACTCCCCATTTACTCATCGACTTCATGGCAATCAGCGGCGGCTGTTAGGGCTTAGCCAGCAGCCGCCCATTAGAGGAGGTCAAACGCGTTGCTAAACTTCGGTCACTGCGATGGCGATATGCATGGCTGCTTCATTTGCCCGAGACTTCACGCGTCGAGTACATTGTATATTACTACTACTTACTACTCCTGATGAGATTGCATACCCTTGTCTTGTGATGTGACATTTATCGGACCTTTTTATAGACCGGTGATAAATTGCATATTGCCTTCTCTCCTAATGTGAAATAACACAAGGCAGAATTTTAATCGAATGTCAAATTAACCTGTTTTTCAAGAAAATCTGTGAGATAAATTTTGGGTAGTAAAAGATAGCAAAGATTATAAATAAACTACAGAAAAATTCAACAGTTGATGAGATTTTCGATTTGTTCCATAAGGCCGATGGACCTATAGGCTATAGCTACAAACGAATAGAACGTAGCCTTGTTACAAATGCAAACCCGATATTAAAATTTGATCAAATAATTCATATTTTATTTACGAGTTGATATATATTTGTGTTGCATTTGTTGTGCAATTTTTTACTTCACCCCCTATACTCAAATACTGGCTCCGCCCCTGGGTATAAGGTTGTCAAAACTACGTGTTCTTTAATGATAAGATTGAAGACAGGGTTGTAATTGGTACACCAAAGTAGGTTTTGTCAAACCATATGGATGCTAGTGTCTCGTAGCTGGAATTATCATTTTGATGAATGATCAAAGAATTTTGGAAGTACCAAAATATCGAGAAGACTAGTGTGAAACAAATAGCTTTCCTAAATCTTAATATGTAGACAACATATTTTGAATGGGAGCTAAGTGAAATCTCCGGATCTCATATATGGATGCCATATTTGAGTGGGAGCATGGCACTATTCTTATATATGTGAATGCCATATAATGAATGATATAATTGATATTAATGATATTTAAGTTAGTAAATATTCGATGGATGATGTCGAACAAGTTATTAAACATTGAAATCTATCAAGATAGATTAATATGTTTAATAAACATTAGAGTCGAAATGCTTCTTGGATTTGATTCTGAAGATGTTCAAAAAAATCCTAGATAAGATTCTGAAGAAGTTCAAAATAGAACAAGGTATGAAAGAAGTTATTTCTTGTGTATCTAGATAATCTTTGAGTTGATCTCAATATTACAACCATGGTTAAAATAAACAAAAGAGATGTGGTCCATCTCCGATATCTCAGTCATAGGTTCTTCTGTATAACCGTATTGTATACTCGATGTAATGTGAGCCAAGTTTTTGGTTAGAAGAACAAGTTCTTAGTTGTAAGAAAATGTCTTGAAGTGATTCCTAAGTTAATCACTGAACTAGGATTAAGTTTATCCTTAAATTATAAGGAGCAAGATTAGGCATCATAGTTGCATTCTATGCACTAGGATCTACATAGATATAGAAGTATATGGCTACTTCTATAAAATTGGCTAGTATAGTTGTTTGGCTAATGAAGTTCAACTTCTACTGAGTGTGTTTATAGAGTTTACATGACAACAATGAAAGTCCAATTGACTAATCGATCATCATTATAAACACTAGAACAAAGTCTCACTCTGTCACCAAACAAATAGTTTGACACATTATGTGATAATGGTGTAAATGTCAAAATTAGAAAGACATTAACGATTTGTAGAAGACATGCGGATTTGGTAATACAGGTTAAGGGCATGATGTTTTCCATAAGCAAGCATGATCAATAAACACATATATGATATGGTTTATGGTTAGTATCAAACGAAAGCTAGATTATTTGTACTCTAGTGCAAGTGGGAGACTGAAGGAGATATGACCTTGAGGCAAATAATAAATGGGTTTGATTATCATATCTCAATTAGTTCATAATAGTTTCGTACTATGCTATAACAGTATCAAGTGGAAACATTGATACATGTGTGGTATGAAACAGACCAATTCCCTAGTAGCCTCTGTTTATACTAGTTCATTGGGTAACCGATGATCAAGGTTTCCTGATCATGGAGCATTTTTGCCAGTTGATAATGAATTCATATAATTAGTGAATGATATGATGGACATTACCCAATATAAGTACTGCAACACGATCAAGTCACATGGTTCATCGTTGCAATAGTTAGAAGTGTAGTATCCTTCTCCTTTGACCGTGAGATCATATTAATCACTATCACCCGAGGCTGCTTTGACTGCATCAAACATCATGACCGTAACTAGGTGACTATAATGGTCTAAAAGGAGATATGCTCTAGAGGCAAACAATAAAGGTGTTTACTATCATATATCATTTGTTCATAATAGTTTTATATCATGATATAACTGTATCAAGAGGAAACATTGATACATGTGTGGTATATAAACAAACCAAAGGTCCCTAGTAGCCTCTGTTCAACTAGTTCATTGGGAAGCTAATGATTAAGGTTTCCTGATCATGGTGCGTTTATGCCAACTAACAATGAAGTCATATCATTTGAAAATGATGTGATGGACATTACCCGCCGATGATTGTTGCAACACGATCATGTCACATAGTTCACAGTTGCAATTGTCAGAAACGGAGTGTCTTAATCCTTAGACTATGAGCTCATATTTAATCACTATCATCCTAGGCTACTTTAACTGCATCAACCATCCTGACCGGAACTAGGTGACTACAAAGATGTATGTTAGGTATTCAAGAGGGGCATGTTGAGGCCTATGTATCTAGATCAGGATTTGTTCTACTGTGTGATGGAAAGACGCACTTGGGCCACTTAGTGAACTACATCCATCAAGCTACGCAGCGTATGACTAGGTCATGGGGATGGAATTTCACGTGAATGAGTAAAACAGTACTTATTGGAAACGAGATTGAACAAGGTATCTTGATACCAATGATTAGATCTCAGACAAGTTAAGTATCGAAGAAACAAGAGAATTGGATACAAAGTTTATGTTTCGACACGAAGGTGTTTCGTGGAATGCATGGGGGAATCCTAGTCCCACTATTGATCATTGATCGGAGATCGTCTCGATCATGTTTGTGCCATTACTGAACCATAGGGTAACACACTTAAGGGCTCTATGATGCCTGGAGATCGTTTTGTTAGATGGAAATCATAGAAGAGAGAGAAACCAGAAACATTCTGAAGATGATCTGAAGTTATTCGGAGGAAAAAGAAAGGGAAAAAAGACTAAAAGATGTTTCAGATAAATAGGAATTTATAATATGCATTTACATATGTTAATTATGAATTAATATATATTATTAAATATTAGATTAATATTTATAGGGCAAGTTCCTCAACAGGGCCAAAATCCTGGAGGGAATCGGCCAAGCACGAAGTCACCCGAAGGCAGCTCAAACCGCACTCTAGCTGAGCCCTAGGTCGGTCCATGCTGGTAATGGGTGATCGGGCGCTAGGCGCCACGCGTGCAGTAGCCAACCGGACACTAATCGTGGGCCACAGCCAGCCGGCCTACCCCGGGCGCAGGTGTGAGTGGGGCAGGCTGGCGTGCGATGGGCCGCGCAAAGGGCCCACCAGGCCGCTGCCTCCGCACCGCCTCGGGGGCATGGGCTGATGCGTGCCTCTGTTAGGCTACAACCGCGTGTAGGCCCACCCGGGCTACTGCTGCTGCTACGAGCTGGGCTGGGCATGGGTGGCCCACCCGGCTGCCCAGCTAGCGTAGCCGGCCGGCTGCCCTCTCTCCTCTTCTTTTTCCTTAGCCTTTGTTTAGTCCAACATGGGAGAGCCTTTGGGAAAGGTAAACCTCCTCCACCTACATAATGGGGTGCCCATGGGTGGGAATAAACACATTGGTTAACACCAACAATTCTCTAAGGTAATTTTCCTTAGAGGATAATCTCTCTCTCGTCGCTTTTGCGGTGGCACGATCCCTGGGAGGACTATACACGCAAGGACAACACCACTGCAGCATGCCGTTGTGCTGCAGGGATTTCGGCCAAGAGATCTACTTCCACAATCTCGGTAGGGATCAGATACTGGCAGTCGTTGTCTTGCACCACACGTGTGCGATAAATCGGGGGTGCTACCACTTGTGGCACCAGACCCTCGTATGAGGACATGTACAAGGGTTTACTTGCGAGGAGCTTCTCGACCTTGAGGTTGGATAGGTATGACTACATCATACACATTCCTGCATGATCGTTACACGCATACGGTCTACAAAAGTATGTTACCAATGTCTCCTCCGTTACTACAATACTTCCTAGATAGATCCTAGCTAGGTTTGTTCCTGCATAGTAATTTTTGTTTTCTGTCACGGAACCCCTTCATATATTGGGTATTCCAGAGGTATAGTTGAGGCCTATGTATCAAGATCGGAATTTGTTCACCTGTGTGACAGGAAGATACACAAGATCGAATCGATGAGATTCCATCCATAATGTTGCAACATGTGACTAGGTCACAGGGATGGGATATCACAAGAACGAGTAAACAGAACTTATTGGTAATGAGATTGAACTAGGTATAGTGACGAGGGGTAACCTTGGCAATTCCCATTGTTATGGACTTGTTTTTCCTAGAAAAGGAGAGCGCTGGTGATTTCATCGGCTTAACAGACAAACAAGGGAGGTGATTTACCTAAGTTCATGCCCTCGTAGAGGAAACCCTACTTCCTGCTTGTCTACTCATATTATCATTAGAGAGTACAAACTCATTGAGTCGACTATATGCGATCTCGCCGAGAGAGAGAGAGAGAGAGAGAGAGAGAGAGAGATGTGTGTATCTGATGTCTATGGTCTATATCTATTGTCGGGTGTCTATTGTATCATTTTCTCCTCGTTGGACCCTCCTAGCCTTTATCTATGGAGAGGCTAGGTCTTAGGTACCAATACGAGTTGGTTACAAGTTAGAGTTTGTATCTAGTCTAGTCTTGGACTTTCGTTGTCTTGTTCCGCTAGGAGTCTATGTCCTTGTAGGCTTCGTATTTGTTGAATCGTCATGGGATTCATGGATCTTGGAATATCTTCGAGTGAGCCTTCCATAGGGTCGCACCATATATACCAATAATGGGCACCCGAAGGGTTATGCACATGTCAGTATCCCCCAAGGCTATGTTCAGATGCTTGCATCCGAGCATAGGCTCAAAGTCCTTTTGAATATGCCCGGAAGGTGAACTCGAAGATTTCCTCGGTTGCGTGAATTTCTCGACTACCTTGTTTGCCTGATACAATGGATGAAGTTATCTTGTTTTTGGAGTGATGTTGGTATTTTCATCAGGTGTTCCCGATGGGAGTAACCTTTGAGGCTAGACTCAGGTACAATCAAAGTTATGCTTCTTCATTGTAGATATTATTTTGTCGTCTCCTGTTTGGAGGATTTCTGTTTTTTCTATCGGGTGCACGGCCAGCGCTCCCGATGGGAGTATCCCCCGAGGATATGTTTGGGTGCTTGCACCCGAGCATAGGCTCAGAGTTATCTTCATCCGAGTAGGTATTCGACTCAGGTCTTCTTTTTGCGGATGTAGGGATTTTTTGACTCTGTTGGAGGACTTATTGTTTCTATTGGGTGTACGGCCAGTGCTCCCGATGGGAGTAGCCCTCGAGGCTATGTTCGGATGCTTGCATTCGAGCATAGACTTAGAGATCTTCTTCATCCAAGGAGATTCTCAACTCGGGTCTTGATTTTTATCGGGTGAGCATAGGCTTAGAGATCTTGTTCATCCGAGGAGATTCTTGACTCGGGTCTTGGCATAAGTTGACGCGGATGGCGTTAATCGACTCTGATTGGGTGACTCGATAAAATAGCTTGATGTACCTGATTTTCTTGTAAGCTGCAGAAAATATAAAAATAGTGAAGTACCTATATCTTGTAAATAATATATGCCTTTCAGTTTGTCATAACATTTTCTGGTGCCATTGGACTCGGCACTTTTTTACTATAACGTGAGACCTTTTTGTTAGCCTGATGCCCTTAGTCTCAGAACCTTGCTGACCTATCAGTTGGGCTGCAACTAGGCCAGAGTTTTCAAGGATTCAATGTCCAGGCAGAGTCAGCTACTCAGATAGTCACGTACGAGGTGCTCGGAGTCGATGACACTTAGGTTACTCGAAGAGGGCGCAGCCCCTCGAGTGTTTCGAGTGCGATTAAAATAAATAATTGTTGACCCTTGGCATGGGAAAACTTAGCTTTATTTTTAGTTGTCGTGGACGAAGTCCATGCGTCGGTAGGATGCCATAAGTGATGACGGAAGCGGTTGCCACAACCAAAGATTTATAGCAGAGCCAATGATTTTCGTAGGTCACCGCAGCAGAAGATTCTAGCAGATCGCTGGAGCCGAGGGAGCCCTCGAGCCACTTGGTGGAGTCGTGTAGCGGATGTGTCGATGTAGCGGAGTCGACGAAGTGGATGCGGCGGAGTCGGTGTAGGGGTTCCGCGCATAAAAATAATAAATTTTTACTCTACGCCCCTGAACCCCTTAAGCTGCCAGGACCTATCTATTAGTAATACAGTAACGGGAGGGGCTTTTCCCGAACTTACCCTCGAAGACCGAAAAGCGTTGTCAACGCTCAGGAGAGCGTGGTTGATGTAGACGAGCCGAAGCCGACCTCAAGGTCGTGATGAAGTCCTTGCGCTCCTTCTGGCTCCAACGACTTGAGTGCCTCAAGTGTGACACCTCGTGGGAGTTACACACATCCGGTGCCTGACGATGACTCCCGCTTCCCCGATACAGCAGCAGTTGCGGAAGTAGAGCTCCCGGATCTGAATCCCGCAGCGCGACGGTGCTCTGCGGTGAAGATGTCTCTCGCTCGCGCAGTCCAGACTTGGGACCACGGTCACGAGAGAGAGAGAGGGGAGAGAGAAAATATCAATTGGAGGTCCTCCCAAAAGTGGGGAGACCTCTATTGATTATTTTTTGTATTTTCTAGGCCAAATACCCCACTTTATATAGGGGGAGGGGAGGCACTACCTCCCCTCAAGTCCCGGGGTGGGACTAAAGGAGAGGAGGGGGGAGGAGGTGGCCGCCTGCCACCTAATGGGCCCCACAGGGGGGGGGGGCTAGGCCCAGCCGGCCTCCCCTTTGCCCCTTCTCCCTCTCTCCTTTTCCCTAATGGGCCTTCTCCCTCCAGAAATTGGCCCATTAAGCCTTGTGACCTTTTAATTTATTTTCTCTTTATTAAATAATTATGAATAAATGATTAAATAAATATTTAACATTCATTCACATATCATTTAATCTCCGTGGCCATGGAACACCTTCCACCTCCACTCCGGACATCCTCCGGACTTACCCAAACCCTTACAGTTTTCTCCTTTCTCTTCTTCGGTGATTCTACCGATCCCATAAACACTCTCTAAGAATCATCAAGCCCGTAAGCGTGATACCCTATGGTTCGGGAACACTCCAGACATGGTCAGGACACTCTCGCACCAATGATCAATAGAGGGACCTGGATGACCATGTGACCCCTGTGCGTTCCACAAAGATCTTTCGTCGTTTGAACCGGGATAGTCGTGTCTTATTCCCTTTGTCATTCGATACTTGCATTGCCCGAGATCTGATCATTGACATCACCATGTCGGGTTCAATCTCGTTACTAAACAATGCTACTTAACTTGTCCCGACAAGTGATATCCCCGTGATCTAATCACACGCTGCACAACTATTGGATATAACTTCTCCGAGTGGGACCTTGAGTATCTTCCTGTCACATGGACGGACAAATCCCGCTCTCGACATATATTGCTCTACGGTTTCCTCCGAATACCTGAACACACCTTTATAACCACCGTTTTACCAGATGGCATTTGATGCTATCTAAGCACTCTCGGGAGACAGTGATTGATATAGCCTCACGGTCTAAGGAATATTCTACGCGGATCCATTTCTAATCATCGTAACTTGAACTTCGTGACATGATCGAGTCACGATGTTTAGGTTGGGTATTGGTTCATCATCTCATTCTCCGAATGAGATGACCTCATTTCCAACTGGCATAAATGCCACATGATCAGAAAACATGATCATCTGTTGACCAATGAACCAGTGACTAGAGTTTCACTGGGAACCCTTGGTTGTTTGTATATCACACGTGTATTGATGTTTCTACTCAATACAGTTATAGCATGATATAAAACTTAATCATAAACTATATGAAATATGATAATAGTCCTTACTACTATTTGTCTCTAGGGCATATTTCCAACAGTCTCCTACTTGCACGAGAGTACAAATACACTAGCTGCATTTGTTCTCAAACATTGGCACCATATACCCGGTACCCTAAACATGCTTGCTCATGGAAGAGGTTGAGTCTTGGGTCTGTACTTTACAGTCCCAAATCCTTTGCAACTTACTAATGTCACCTTGATTGACATTAATACTCTATCATCACATGATAGCATCTGTGTGTATGCATCGTCGCCATGGCAGCAGAACCAGGCCTGATTCTAGGAGCCTACAGTGACGTTAGATCAACCTTAAGGGCTTTCTCATGGGCACTGTGCCCTGGGACACATCATTCTACGTTAAAAGCGAACTAGCCCCGCCATAACATTATACAACACTTTAGATGGTACCCTTATCTATTATTACAAATGTATTCATCGAAACACTAGTGCACTCTGTGCAACTTTTGATGTTTTGTTCACCTCGCTTCCTACTTGACTTAATTGGTATCTACAGGAGTTTCCAAGATATTCCCTTATAACATAACTCTTTATACTTTAAGATATGTTATCCTTTATGGATTTGGAAAATATATCCACAGTTCTCTACTAGACACTGCGGACAAACTTAGCTCAAATGTTCTGTGATTCGGACTTGATCACTTTCAAACGTTCCTTATTTAGATCACATATTATGCTAAGTTATCATCATGGTTTATAAGATAGAACCTATGTCTTAACATAGTAGATGACGATCATCCTTTTCTTTCTTTCAACCATTGAAGTTAAACTTAATGCTATTCCAAATTTGAGTTATTAAGGACCAGTTCCTTAATTAACTTCTATTCCGAAACACTTTTTAGAATCCCTTAAGGAATACTACATAATATCATAATACACCTATTATCAACTTCTACATCTTACAAATCATTATTTATAAGTATTTGCACTTTCATCCTTAACTTACTCTAAGAATTACTCCTATAACCTCCCACTCAAACTATGTTGCTAACATATTTGGGTATGAGTCAGTACTCTTACTCAAACAATGTTCCTACATATTTGAATTTGAGTATTATATTGCTCCTACTTTCTAATCTCAAGGGAATTTTGCTATTAGGATTTCTCATAATTCTAGTTTACCATTGTTTCCTTTGTAGTTCATAGGTATGTCATATTTCAAAAACATGACAAGTGATTCACAAATGTCTCCATACAAGATATGGATTTACATTTTGAATCCTACTTCATATAGTGAAAACAATAGTGGAGGGGGAAAACACAATGATCACAATCATTGATTCTTTCCTTCCATGAAGAGAATCATTCAGGAACGCTGTCCATTGCGCTTCTCAATACTCTGATGCAGGGTTTTGAATCCTCATCGTGTTTCACACTAATGTCCATTTGCTCCATAATTGAGAAACATCACTAGAGGTGAGCTTTCTCAAGAATGCACCAAAATCCAAGCAATACTAGTTTTGCTTTCCTTTTGGTTTAGCTATGGATTTCGTATTCAAAGTTTCCAATGAGTACTCTACAAGGACTTATTCGCTATTGTTTTGGTTATATCAAATAACCCCAAAACTTTCACGAATTCAAATGGTTTACCAATTCTAATTGAGTGCTAACTATTTCTTAACTAATGGTCTCTACATATACTCTACAACGATTTATTTGGTGCCTTCTATTCAACCCCTTTTTGATATCTAATATCACATTGTGACTCTTTGCATTTTGACATTTCAAAACACTTTGCTTTTCACAATTTTTTTCATGCCATTCTTATAAAGTTGAATTTTATTACTATTGATCAAATCATAGTAATTGGATTCTCTTTTATATTTATACCCTTTGTTAATGAAACACTTTGATCAAATCAAATAGTTTCATATTCATGTTTCCTTTGGTAAACTTACTTTACATATTTAAACAATCATTTAATGATAATTACCATTTTCGTTAAAACCCAATACATCGAATATGTATTTCCTTTTAACAATTCATTAAACACTTTGTATTCAAGTAATACACGGTGTTTAAGTTATTTAGCCGAACTTAGGCATGGTTTATATGTGATAAGAAATCGAATGACTTTCACATATTATCATATAACATTGAATTCAAACAATGGTTTCATTCATTAATGACATATCATTAAGTTGGGTATTTTAAACAAGGCATTCCAATGTTTTACAAATGTTCATGCATTATCAATTAGTTTCAAACAATAAGGATAATTCACAAGTAATCAAACAAGATATGAACACGAATAGAAATCATTCATAAAAGCATAACAACTGTTTGTTACAAACTTATATGAATAACTGCCTCACGAAGTGTGAGACAAACTAAAGAAGTTCACAATCTCTTGATTACAATAATCATCCTAAACACAAACTAAATGATAAATGTCGAGGGAGAGTGTCGTTGGCCGTCATCATCATGCTTGCCATCAACACGCAACGTCACCTCCTCTCCAGCAAGCACCTCTATGCAGAAGGACCTGTTTTCAGTAAAACAGAACAAGTATCAGATATACTTAATACTGCAATGTTCTTGCAAGATTATAAAATATATAAAACTGTATATCAAATATATACCTTTGTCGTCGATGACCTGAGCGACATCTGGTTCAACCAACACATTCCTGAGATGTGTCATGAACCGGTGGAACTCCATTTCCGTGTTGCCCTTCATTATGCAAGTCCTGACTTGTGCTTGGTAGCTTGGTGGCAGCGACCGCAACACAGCAGCATTTGCGAAAGAGCCTGAAATCGAGAGGTCTAGGAAGTATGCTGGCCTCATGTACACATCATGCATGTGCTGTAAGTGGCTGTCAAGTGACGAGTTCCCCTCCATCTTAATGGAGAGGAAGTTTCCCATCAACTCATGCTCCCAGATGCGTGTCTCCTCCACGAAATGTGTCCTAAGCTGTGGCATCGCCGAACGAGGGTTGACATCACCCACGAAAGGCCACAGCTCGTCCACCATTCCGAAATGCATCACAACTAAAATATAGGAGGCCATCTCACGACGAAGATAGCGGTCTTTCCGGTCCTCTGGGGTCTCAAGGTCCGTGGACGGATCCCAATCCATCCCGTCGAGTATGTAGTCAACCATGTCGTTCTCGCTAAGGAGAACATGGAGACTAGCAACCCAAATAGAGAAGTTCGATCCATCTAATCTGAGCTTCTCTCCTTCTAACCATTTAATTGTCAACACGAAAGAACCCATTTCCATTTATAATTGCAAAAAGAATTTAGACTAAGTTTATAATTAAATGAGTTAATGATAACTCCACTCAGAAACACCTATCCCCAAAGAGGGTTCCTAGTGATAACACGACTCCTATCAGCCACATCTCCCCCGATCATCACGGCCATCAATGTGGGTTCAAGGGTGGACGCTAAACGTCGGTCACATCATTCATGCGACTCGTGCTCGATCTTTCGACCATCCGTGTTCCAAGGCCACGCTTCTCTAGCGTGCTAGGCTCGCCAACTCAACCTTAGTGTTTTCGCTGTGCAACATGGCTTGCACCCACTGTATGCGAACATAGATATGTCTGACACCCGATCATCACAGCCTGCCTCATACCGAAGAACTTTCTTGGTGGTGCACACTAAGGGGGAACACAATCGTTGGTAATTTTAACAGGGATCATCTTATTAGGCTACCGTCGAGTATCTAATACTAGCACACAATAACACATACAAACAATAATATTGAATGTAAATGCTATGTGATATGGTCCTTCACGTCGTGATCTCCATCTGCAGTCACCGGGTTCCGGCGCCAGGGTTCCGGCACCGTAGACACTAGGGTACCAGTGTCATTCCGGCGTGGTAGTTTGTCATTACCGTGACTATCTACTACTATGTAACAAAAGGTAATTACTTTACCTTTGCCACAACCATATCACAAAGCAACGCCCCCCTGCAAAACAAAGTTAGACGCCTCTACTTTATCTTTGCATGTTTTACGTGGCTGAATGGGCTTTTGTACAAGAACCGTTCTTACCTACGAACTTTCAAAACAACGCTGATCAAGTAGTTGTCTCTACTACACCCCTTTCGGGGCCCTCCGTTGCAAATGGTATACCAACTAATGCGACAGAGACAGACACCCCCCTAAGCCACTTTATACGGTACAAGCCGTATGTCAAGCGTGGACCAGTCTCGCGAATGAACGCGTAAAGTCGGTTGGGGGCCGCTTCATCAAGCATTACTATGGTATACACAAGTACACGTGGGAGGGTAACAACTAAAAGATCAACGCCCACACGCTACATCTCGTGTGTTCTACCCGTACTAGCATTACTACACATAGATCTAGCTCTGATACCACTGTAGGGGTTCCGCGCATAAAAACAATAAAATTTTACTCTATGCCCCTGAACCCCAGAAGCTGCCAGGACCTATCTATTAGTAATACAATAACGGGAGGGGCTTTTCGTGAACTTACCCTCGAAGACCGAAAAGCGTTGTCAACGCTCAGGAGAGCGTGGTTGATGTAGACGAGCTGAAGCCGACCTCAATGTCATGATGAAGTCCTTGTGCTCCTTCTGGCTCCAACGACTTGAGTGCCTCAAGTGTGACACCTCGTGGGAGTTACACACATCCGGTGCCTGACGATGACTCCCGCTTCCCTGATCCAGCAGCAGTTGCGGAAGTAGAGCTCCCGGATCCGAATCCCGCAGCGCGACGACGCTCCGCGATGAAGATGTCTCTCGCTCGCGCAGTCCAGACTTGGGACCACGGTCACAAGAGAGAGAGAGGGGAGAGATAAAATATCAGTTGGAGCTCCTCCCAAAAGTGGGGAGACCTTTATTGATTATTGGTTGTATTTTCTAGGCCAAATACCCCACTTTATATAGGGGGAGGGGAGGTACTACCTCCCCTCAAGTCCCGAGGTGGGACTAAAGGAGAGGAGGGGGGAGGAGGTGGCCGCCGGCCACCTAATGGGCCCCACGGGGGGGGGGGGGGGGGGGGGCTAGGCCCAGTCGGTCTCCCCTTTGCCCCTTCTCCCTCTCTCCTTTTCCCTAATGGGCCTTCTCCCTCCAAAAATTGGCCCATTAAGCCTTTTGACCTTTTAATTGATTTTCTCTTTATTAAATAATTATGAATAAATGATTAAATCAATATTTAACATTCATTCACATATCATTTAATCTCCGTGGCCATGGAACACCTTCCACCTCCACTCCGGACATCCTCCGGACTTACCGAAACCCTTCTGGTTTTCTCCTTTCTCTTCTTTGGTGATTCTACCGATCCCATAAACACTCTCTAAGCATCATCATCAAGCCGTTAAGCGTGATACCCTACGGTTCGGGAACACTCCAGACATGGTCGGGACACTCACGCACCAATGATCAACAGAGGGACCTGGATGGCCATGTGACCCTTGTGCGTTCCACGAAGATCTTTCGTCGTTTGAACTGGGACAGTCGTTTCTTATTCCCTCTGTCATTCGATACTTGCATTGCCTGAGAACTGATCATTGACATCACCATGTCGGGTTCAATCTCGTTACTGAAAAATGCTACTTAACTCGTCCCGACAAGTGATATTCCCGTGATCTAATCACACGCTGCACAACTATTGGATATAACTTCTCCGAGTGGGACCTTGAGTATCTTCCTGTCACATGGACGGACAAATCCCTCTCTCGACATATATTGCCTCTACGGTTTCCTCCGAATACCTGAACACACCTTTATAACCACCGTTTTACCAGATGGCATTTGATGCTATCTAAGCACTCTCGGAGACAGTGATTGATATAGCCTCACGGTCTAAGGAATAGTCTACTAGGATCCATTTCTAATCATCGTAACTTGAACTTCGTGACATGATCGGGTCACGATGTTTAGGTTGGGTATTGGTTCATCGTCTCATTCTCCGAATGAGATGACCTAATTTCCAACTGGCATATATTCCACATGATCATCTGTTGACCAATGAACTAGTGACTAGAGTTTCACTGGGAACCCCTGGTTGTTTGTATATCACACGTGTATTGATGTTTCCACTCAATACAGTTATAGCATGATATAAAACTTAATCATAAACTATATGAAATATGATAATAGCCCTTACTACTATTTGTATCTAGGGCATATTTCCAACAGTCGGCACATCCCTCAAGCATAGAGCTCATGCGGTCGGACGGAGTCGAGGTCGTCGAAGTCGTGCGATAGATAGTAGTTGGCGTGGAGGCGAATCTTTGGGTACATGTCATCTGAAGTCTATGCGGCGCGGCTGAAATGGCGAGTCGAGCTGCCCGGATGTCGATGCTTGCTGTTCCTTCGATTGCACATTGTAATTTGATTAATTAGCCTCGTAAATATCACTAGTAGAAAATGAACCTTTGGTCCAGGGGTATTAGTCCCGGTTTTGCTACAAACCGGGACTAATGCCTCGGTCCCAACGGCTCTATCTGGCTGCAGGGGGCATTAGACACTAGTCTCGGTTCGAACGGACCCTTTAGTACCGGTTCGTGTAACAAACCGGAACTAAAGAGTTTCAGGTAGGCTGGGTTGGGCGCCAGACCCTTTAGTCCCGGTTTGTTATACGAACCGGGACTAAAGGTTACCCTTTAGTCCCGGTTCTACAAACAAACCGGGACTAAAGGTATGGCTATATCTTCTTCCCCACCTACCTGAGCCACCATTTCAAGCTGGTGGCTCCTCTCTCTTTCTTGCTTCAAGATCGAGTTCATGCCCAATTTTTTCTCAAGATTTGTCAACATTTTGTGGTGCCCCACCTATCCAAAGGTTCTAAAAGGTGAGAAACTTCATCCTTTCAACTCACATTGCTATATTAGCTCATTTCATGCTCTATCTTGTAGATGGATTTGAGGATTTCGTTTGGTAGTAACTTTTGCAATGATAACATGAGATCGATGTTTAGATTCTATCTATCTTGTATTAATGTAATGAACTCCAAGGTAAATATCATTTCAATATGTGGATTCTATCTATATATCTTGTTTTGGCACATAGTCTTGAAATTTGATCATTAGAAGCACACACATGCATGAGTTCATCATTCTAACTAGCTCGGCAAAATACCCTTCTTTGTCTTCTACCTACCTTCAGCAAATTGAAAAGGTTGTAACAAAGATAGGGTTAATTCATAAAAGCTTGATAACAAGACATCACGGTACATCTTCAAGAAGCTCCTCTATGGCGAGCTCCTCGAAGATGTCTGGGGATAGGATCCTAAGACATCTTCGAGAAGCTCCACCATAGTGGTGTCCCTCTCGCATCATCTTGGAGTTAATAACTTCTCTAGCTATAGATTAATACGTCGGGTAACTAAAACAATTCACATATTAGGGAGTGCCTCTATGGAGAGCTCCTCGAAGATGTCTGAGGATGGGATCCTAAGACATCTACGAGAAGCTTCGCCGTAGTGATGCCCCTGCTCTCGCACACCATCTTTCTGTTCTTCACAAGAATGCATACCTATTTATAGATTAAGCAGCACAACATAGTGTCGGGCAATGAAGACATAATGTCGACACTCACCCTGTCATAGTGTTGCCACCCACCCAAAATAGTGTCGTCATTTACTGGCTTAGTGCTGCCCACTGAGGACATAGTGTCAACATGTTGTCGCCACATCCACGTTTAGTCCCAGTTGGTGCCTCCAACTGGGACTAAATGTTCATCATATCTTTAGTCCTGCTTGTTTGCTTTAATTTTGTTTTTTAGACCAGTACTAATTTTATCATCATGATTCTGTTTGATGTACTTAATTATATAATGAAGATGAGCCGACAATGGATGTACGCTGATCGACTCTCTAGCGAGTTCATTAAAGGCGTGCATTCTTTTCTGCTTGTGGCCGAGGCAAACAAGCGGAATGGTTTTATGTCTTGTCCAAGTGGTGTCTGTCGGAATCATAAGGAATACTCTTCCTCAAGAGTCCTTCACAGCCACCTGTTTCGGTCCGGTTTTATGACCGGCTATAATTGTTGGACCAAGCACGGAGAAAGAGGGGTTATGATGGAAGACAACGAAGAAGAAGAGAATGATAACCACTAGCCTACTATGTCCCCTGAATACGATGGTACTACAATGGATGACAATGATGAAGAAGAAGATGAAGAACGAGCATTAGATCTGCCTGATGATGATCTTAGTCAGGCCATTTCTGATGCAAAGGAAGAATGCGTAACTGAAAGGTGGAGGTTGAAATTCAAGGAGATGTTAGAGGATCAGAACAAATTGTTGTACCCAAATTGTGAAGATGGGCACAAAAAGCTGGGTAGCACACTAGAATTGCTGCAATGGAAGGCAGAGAACGGTGTGACTAACAAAGGATTTGAAAAGTTGCTGAAAATAATGAAGAAGTTGCTTCCAAAGGATAACAAACTGCCCGCCAGTACCTACGAAGGAAAGAAGGTTGTCTACGATGTAGGATTAGAAGTGCAGAAGATACATGCATGCATTAATGACTGCATCCTCTACCACGGCGAGGAGTACGAGAATTTGGATGCATGCGCAGTATGCACTGCATTGTGGTATAAGATAACACGAGATGACCCTGGTGATGTTGAGGGTGAGCGCCACATGAAGAGGGTTCCTGCCAAGGTGATGTGGTATGGTCCTATAATACCACGGTTGAAATGTTTGTTCAGGAACAAAGAGGATGCCAAGTTGTTGCGATGACACATGGAAGACCGTAAGAAAGACGAGATGTTGAGACACCCACCAATGGGTCGTAGTGGAGAAAAATCGAGAGAGAGTTCCCAGACTTTACAGGTGACGCGAGGAACTTATGGTTTGGCCTAAGTACATATGGCATGAATCCTTTTGGGGAGAAGAGTTGCAGTCATAGCACCTGGCATGTGACTCTGTGTATCTATAACCTTCCTCCTTGGTTGTGCATGAAGCAGAAGTTCATTATGAGCAAACTTATGGTTTGCTCATCCAAGGCCCGAAGCAACCCGGCAACAACATTGATGTGTACCTAAGGCCATTAGTTGAAGAACTCTTACAGTTGTGGCATGGACAAGGTGTACGTGTGTGGGATGAGAACAAGCAGGAGAAATTTGACCTATGAGCGTTGTTGTTCATAAAAATCAATGATTGGCCTGCTCTTAGTAACATTTCAGGACAGACAAAGAAGGGATAGAATGCATGCACACATTGTTTAGGTGAGACTGAAAGTATATATTTCGATAAATGTAAGAAGAATGTGTACCCGGGGAATCGTTGTTTTCTTCCGCCCATGCACACCCTAAGAAAGAAAGGTAATCATTTCAATGGTGAGGCAGACAGCCGGTGTAAGCCTATCCGCCATACTGGTGATGATGTATTTGATATGGTGAAGGATTTAAAAGTAATCTTTGAAAAGGGTCCTAGTAGACAATCTGTTCCGAAGGACGATGTCGGACACGTACCCATGTGGAAAGAGAAATCTGTATTTTGGGAGATACCCTATTGGAAAGTCCTAGAGGTCTGCTCTGCAATTGATGTGATGCAACTGACGAAGAATCTTTGCGTGACGCTGCTAGGCTTCTTGGGCATGTATGGGAAGAATAAAGATACACCAGAAGCACGGCAGGACCAACAACGTATGAAAGACCGAGACAGCATGCATCCGGAGCTGTTTGGAGGTACTGCCAGCTACGCTCTTACCAAAGAAGAGAAGGAAATATTTTTTGAAGTCCTTTACAGTATCAAGGTCTCGTCTAGATTCTCGTCAAACATAATAATAAATATGGTAGAGAAAAAATTTAAAAACCTAAAGTCTCATAACTTCCACGTGCTTATGACACAGTTGCTTCTGATTGCATTGAGGGGACTCCTCACGGAAAATGTTCGAGTACCCATTGTGAAGCTATGTGAGTTTCTCAATGCAATTTCTCAGAAGGTAACTAGTCTAGATAGTCTACCAAGGTTATAGAAAGATGTGGTCCAATGTCTTGTCAGCTTCGAGTTAGTGTTCCCACCATCCTTCTTCAATATTATGACGCACCTCCTAGTTCACCTAGTCAAAGAGATTAACATTCTTGGTCCTGTATTTCTACACAATATGTTCCCCTTTGAGAGGTTCATGGGAGTCTTAAAGAAATATGGTCATAACCGTGCTAGGCTAGCAGGAAGCATCTCAAATGGATATGGAACAGAGAAGGTCATTGCATTTTGTGTTGACTTTATTCATGACCTTAAGCCCATCGGTGTTCCTGAATCATGACATGAGGGTAGACTGAGTGGAAAAGGCACGCTGGGAAAGAAAGCAAGGATATGTATGGACGGACATTCTCTCACTAAAGCACACTACACAGTTCTGCAAAGCTCCACCTTGGTGGCTCCATATATCGAGGAGCACAAGAATATTATACACTCCAACAACCCGGGGAAGCCTGGCTCGTGGATTAGATATGAACACATGAAGACTTTTGGCGGTTGGTTGCAGACACATCTCATGAATGACATCACTGTTAGAGAGCAGTTGCACTTTTTGGCCAGGTCACCATCTTCGACTATATTGACTTTCCAACGGTACGAGATAAATGGAAATACATTTTACACGATCGCCCAAGATAAAAAGAGCACCAACCAAAACAGTGGTGTCTGATTTGATGCAACCGACAAGAATGGGCAAAAGGATACATATTATGGTTACACAGAGGAGATATGGGAACTTGACTATGGACCTTATTTTAAGGTCCCTTTGTTTTGGTGAAAGTGGGTCAAGCTGACAGGAGGCGGGGTTGAGGTAGACAAGAAATACAGAATGAAAACAGTGGATCTCAACAACCTTGCGTATAGAGATGAACCATTCGTCCTAGCCAATGATGTGGCTCAGGTTTTTTATGTGAAGGACATGCCTACCAAACCAAGAAAAATGAAATATAAGCAAAATAATACAACATACGATGAGCCAAAGCGCCACATAGTTCTTTCAGAAAAAGGAACATCGTGGGGTGGAGAATAAGTTAGACATGTCAGAAGATTATGATAAGTTTCATGAAATTTTGCCCTTCGCACTGAAGGATGACCCAAGCATCCCGTTAAGTAAGGAAGATGCTCCATGGTTACGGATTAGAAGAAACCCTATCAATAGAGATGTGTGGATGTTGGTGATGTACAATATTATTAAACCTTTATTTTTAATGACCTGTGTATATATATATGGATATGAACTGTCTTGATCTCAATAGGTAGTATTACAACTTGCGGTGGCCAACACCAAAGACATTTATTAATATTAAAACGTAAAAATTAGTCATAATCATGTCTAGCCCTATAGTACACAGCTTCAGGGTCGTCTTCGGAATCGTCATCGTCGTCGCTCATAGCATGCGGCTTGATCCTCAGCCCTTCCCCGGCTTGTGCACGGGGGAACGGGGGAGGGGCACCTGCCACTCCAGCCTCGGATTCACGACACGCGGGGGAGGGGGCTTCCGGATGACGACCCCGGTACACCCTCGGCCTTCACCACCACCACCATTCATGTGGCTTTAAGGCTAGTGAAAGTGTGGGTACCTCAGGCGAGGATGGTCTCCCATGGCGATATAGCGCATCACGCCGGTGATAGTTCGGTTCGCCCACCACAGGCAGCGACTGACCTCGTTGTGGTTCACTAGGGCCAGGCCGTCACCCTCGTACCTGGCGAGCTCCCTTTCCTACTGGCTTGCAAAGAAGCCATTCCAGGTGTCGAGGTTGTCGGGATCCCAATGGGGATCCATCCGCTACTCCGGTGTGAGCTCGAGGTATAAGTGGTTCTTGATAGCCGCCTGTCGGACCGAACCTTGAGGCACAGGAGAACAGGAACCCCTCCAGCGCTCGACATCCAGCTGGCGGGCAGTCGGTACCCCGGTAGGCATGGGTAGCTGGAGGCGCACAGCGCCTCGGTCTCCTCGAGCGTTAGAAAGGCCCAGTAAGAGGTGTCCATTATTGTGAGAGAGAAGGTGTGGATGTGTGGATGGACATGGCGGTCGGCCTAGATATAGAGGGAAATGGCGGAAAACATGGCGGGAAGAAGGGGAAATAGCGGGAAAATATGGCGGGAAGCGGGGGGAAATGGCGGGAAGCAGGGAGAAATGGCGGGAAAGCATATCTTGACGGCTCTGAAAATATGGCGGGAAATATCTTTAGTCCCGGTTAGTGGCTCCAACCGGGACTAAAGGACACCGAAATATCTTTTAGTCCCAGTTACTAGTTTTAGTATGAAATATTATATTTCTAATGGGTATATTATTTTTTGAGAATATTTTGGTATATTATATGTATTTTCTGTTTTTTAAATAATAAACTATATTTGTCCAACATTTATACTAAATATAATACTTGTTAAACAATAAATAATTTCATTTAACTTGTATAATAGAATATGATAATAGATTTAAATTATAAATCTTCTTTTTCTGAAAATTTTGATATATAATACATAATTTTCTGAAAACTATTTCATTTTGGCGCCAAAAACCCCTTTAGACCCGGTTTGTAATACAAACCGGGCCTAAAGGGACCTTTAGGCCCGGTTTGTATTACAAACCGGGGCTTAAGGTTGGGGGTATAAATACCCCCACCTCCACCCCGGGTCTAGCCACGACCCAGATCAACCATCTTCATCTTCTTCCCGACGCCACCTCCATAGAGTGTGGAGGAGGAGCTCGCCACAGAGGATTTCACCGCCGCCCGTGCCGCCGCCTGCACCATCCGTCCCTCCGCGCCCGTGCCACCGCCCGCACTATCGTCCCTCCCACTGCCCGCATCGTCCGTGCCTGCCGATCGAGGAGGAGCTCGTCGCCGCCCGTGCCGTCGTCCGTCCCGCCGCGCCGCGTCGCGCCGCCCCTGCAGGTGAGGTTAATTAGCTAGGTTTATTAGGGATTAGTTAAGTCAATTAGTTAGTTTAGGGGTTTATTAGGGATTAGGGATTAGTTAAGTAAGTTAGTTAATTAGCTAGGTTTATTAGTTTAGTTAGGTTAAAATTAGTTTAGGTTTAGGGGTTTATTAGGGATTAGTTAATTAGGTTAGTTTAGGTTTAGGGGTTAGTTAGGGTTTAGTTTAGGTTTAGGGGTTTATTAGTTTAGTTTTAGTTAATTAGGACAACTATCAAAATGAATCACCACTAACATGAATACTTAGTGATTTAGTTTTTTGACAATCAATACCACGATATATTTATAGTAGCAAATAGTACATGGTAGAGATACATTGACGATGAGAAGACCTTGTCGTCGAACGAAGGGCCGAAGACTACTTTAGTTAGTGTTTAGGGATTTAGTTTCTGTCATTGGCGGATTTCGGATATATATGTGTAGTGTGCTAAGGTTTTATGATTTAGTGTTTATGTTTTATGATGGCTTATTGTTATTATTTAGTTATGTCGCGGCCTCGTCATCCACTCGGCGGCAACGACGGAGTACTGGACTCCATTGGGTCTAAGTATGTCCGAGCCTAGGCTCCACCGGGCTGGCACTGGGAGGTGCTACCTGCCGGGACACATATCTTGGTGAGGAATCCGGGTATCATCGTCGACCCGGAGCTTCTTTCATGGCGTCCACAAGGTCCAGGAGCAGTGCAGAGGGAGCCGGCCCCTGAGGAGGTGGTAGATCATTGTGTCAGGGAGGAGGACGAGCACGTCCACCGGTATATGTATCTTTTGGAGACCAGGTTCTCCAATCTATGGCAGGTTCACAGATCTCACCCAAGCTATTCTCCGGTGATGGTTCCTGTTCTCTGGGTGTACAGCTCCCGTGGCACAGAACGTGGCAGCTGATACGTCCATTTAGCATAAGTATTCTATGACTTAATTCACTATTATTCATTGATATATTTCGTATTGAGAGGTGATACTTATGTTATTTCATCTGTTTTTTCATGGTTAATGACTTTTGGAGCATGGACCGCTGTAGTCAGGATTCTGATGGAAAAGGTGTTGTTTGGAGGCAAAATTCATGAAGATCATAAAATCTAGGAAAATATATGGAAAATCCTATTTTTCCAAAAGACTAGGGATGCCAGAAGACGGAGTGGAGATGGGCCACAGGGGGCCCACAGCACCCCCTGGCGCGGGCAGCCCTAGGCTGCGCCAGCAGGTGGTGTGGGTGCCCTGGCCCACCTCTGGCTCTCCCCTCTGGCGTATATCATCCTCCCGAAACCCTAAGACTCGGGGAGCGACCACAGAAAGATTCTGTCGCCTCTGTAGGGCGGAAAACACCGAGAGAGAAAGATCTCTCCGGTAGACAGATTTCTGCCGGTGGAATTCCTTCCCGGAGAGGGGAGATCATCACCATCAACACCATCATCAAGCTGGACTTCATCGGGATCATCATCATCATTAGCACCATCATCACCATCAGCACCATCATCACCATCATCACCATCATCACCATCGCCATATTGTTGTAACAATTGGGTTGAATCTTGCATAGTTCATAGGGGAAACTTTCCCGGTGTTGATTACTCTTTGTAGTTGATGCTATTGAGTGAACCATTGAATTATTGTTTATGTTCAGATTGTTATACACCATTATTCCATCTCTGATCATGATCCATATGATGTCTTGTGAGTAGTTCGTTTTGTTCTTGAGGACATGGGAGAAGTCATGTTGTTAGTAGTGGAGTTGTGTTGAGAAAGATTCAATAGATTGTTATTTAAGTTGTGGTGTACTTCTTCTAGTGGTGTCATGTGAACGTCGACTACAAGACACTTCACCTATATGGGCCTAGGGGAATGCATTGTGTATTTGGCTACTAATCGTAGGGGTTGTCGGAGTGACAGAAACCTGAACCCCGAAATCATTGCACAAGGGACGTAATGGTCTTAGAGTTTAAAGATGTGGTTAGGTTTTTACCTTAATTACTTTATTGTACTTACAGATGTTTGCGAGGGGTATAATCACAAGTATGTATTAGTCCTGGATAGGTCGGTACATTAGCATAGGTTCACCCACACAACACTTAGCAAGCTAAAGAAGATTAATCAACTATATGAAGCGAAATCACTTGACAGTCTTCCCAAGTGTCCTCAAGAATGTTTGGTCATCTTAAGTAATACAGCCGGCTTGTCCTTTGCTGCATAAAGGATTGGGCCACTTGCTGCATTTATTCCTACTGTCTTTTATTTACTCGTACTTTGTTTACTTGCTTTATCAAAACCCCCTAAAAATCCGTTTGCTAAGTATTTGCAGAGAATTCCTGATCCATACCACTAGCCAGCACCTTCTGCTCCTCGTTGGGTTCGACACTCTTACTTATCGAAAATACTGCGATACACCCCCTATACTTGTGGGTCATCAAGACTATTTTCTGGCGCCGTTGCCGGGGAGTGAAGCGCTATTGGAGAGTGGAACTGGTAAAGGAAACTTCTACTGTGAGTATTTTTTTACTTCTGTTAGTTGCTTTATTTTCATTATGGATAATTCGCTGAGTTTCTTATTTGGTAATGCTACTACCACTGCTAAGGTAGTAGATAAGCCACCACCTGCTGAGAATGATGTTTTCAAAATACCTACAAGAATTATTGATCGTGTTATGGGTAACTACTATGTTGGGGATGGAACTGTCCATCCCGGGGATCATTTACTCTTTATACACGAATTATGCGGGTTGTTCAAGTGTGCAGGTATTACTACAGATCAAGTTAATAAGAAGTTATTCTCATTATCACTAAAAGGAAGAGCTGAGGAATGGTATAAGCTGCTGAAGAATGGTCAAGCTCTGGAATGGGAGGAAATAGTGCCTCTCTTTTATTCAAAGTTTTATCCTCCTAGTGAGATTCATAAAGATCGGAATCAAATATACAACTTTTGGCCTCTTGATGGAGAGAGTACAGCTCAAGCTTGGGGGAGATTGAAGTTACTTATGCTCAAATTTCCCATTCATGAGCTCCCCAACAATATTATTATCAATAACTTTTATGCAAGACTCCCTCTACATGACAAGGATTTATTGGATGCTTCTTGTGCTGGATCATTCACTCGCATGGAATAAGAAGCTAAATGGGATCTTCTGGACCGTATTCAAGACAATGCTGAAGCTTGGGAGAATGACAAAGGTAGAAAGTCAGGTATAAATTATGATTATGAATGCATTGAATCTTTTATGGGAACTGATGACTTTCAAAATATTAAAAATGCTTATGGTCTAGACTCTCAAGCTATTGCTTCTTATTTTAAGGATTTTGCTTCCTACATTGAAGTGCCTAAAAAGAAGTGGAATAAGTATCATGAACCTTATAAAGATATTGCTAAGAGTGTTCCTGCAAGAAATACTGAAGTTTATACTGCTAATCATGTTTTACCTGAACCTTACATTGAGAAAATCCCTTTCCCAGTTAAGGTAAATGAACACTCTATGATAGCTAGTATGTTTAATGAAAGTACAAGTAAAGCTGTTGAACCTGATAAACAAATGGTTGATTAACCTATAGTAGTAAATGTGAAATACTTTGTCACTAAATATGAAAAAGAGGGACACACTATCCTTTGTAAGGATACCTCTAATATTGTTTCACATGGTAGTGTTATGAGAGCTAGTATTCCTGTGTTTTCTGTTAGAATAAGTGATCATTGCTATGACGGCCCTTGTGATAGCTATATTGTTAAGTTTATGCAGGATACTGAAAGTTACTATGAAAGAGGGAAAAGTGTTCTTATGCATCTCAATAATATCAAGTTTCCTTGTTTTATGCTGAAAGTTTTTATGTTGCACTTCTTTTGCCTTCTTATGCAAGTAGCCTCTGGTTTCAACAACTTGTTTGTTTACAAAATTCCCTTGCATAGGAAGTGGGTTAGACTTAAATGTGTGTATTTTTGCTTCTTAATGCTCTCTTTCACTTCAATTCATATTCCTGTGTGAGCATCATCAAAATTATCATGCCCATCTTAATGGCTATAAAGAAAGAGCTTTTTAGGAGACAACCCAATTTGTTTTTGCTTTTAGTTTGTTTTTGTTTCTTTGAGTCTTGGAAGTTATTACTTCGGTAATAACCGCTCTTTATCCGTTTTTTTGGTTTTTGTGCCAAGATCAACCTCTAATGAGAGAGAAGTAAGATTTGGGAAGTTGCTGTCCCAAAACAGATTTTTATGCTACACCGTAAAAATTCGTGAGAGATCTCTGTATGTCGGATTGAGCTGTAATTTGTTTTGCTTCTGCCCCAGGTTGTTATTTAACTTTCGTTAGTTTTGCACTTTTTGATTTGAGCAACAGAATATTTTCGAAAAAATTGATCTTTGTCTGCTGGTTGTTTTGACAGATTTAGCCACTTTTGCATTTGCTTCTTTATTCGATATCCTTTTTGGGTTTTCGGAAGGAGTTGCTACAGTAGCTTATGTTTTGATGGTTTTCAGTTGAAGTTGGACTCAAAAGATTTTATCACTTCACTTATACTAATGTTGCTAATGAGAACTGTGTGAAGTTTTGTGTGAAAGAAATTTCCAGGAAGTGGAGATAATGGTGTAATAAGGAAGAGAAGGGTTTTATGACTCAAGTATTAAGTGTATGAAGATGAAGATATTGATGTTATTCAAGTGATGACTCCGGAAGAATCTACTAGGACCAAATTCAGAGACCTGTAGAGTCTGTTTTCAAATAGATAATGGTTCTGGTAAGAAAAGTTCCACGAAAATTCTATCCAACAATATTTTTGCAGTTTTCAGTCAATAAGGAAAGCTATGAAGCGAAAAAGGGACGGAAACGGAGCCAGGGTGGCTCACACCACTCTATGGCGTGGGCCCTCCCCTGGCCGCGCCACCAGGTGGTGAGGCCACCTCAGACTCCGCCTCCGACTCGTTTTCTCCCAGTACCTTCCTTTTGATATGAAACTTCATAATATATAACCCCCCGGATCTTCCGAGGTTCGTATATCGTGTTTTCGTTTCGATCTGTTTCTGCCAGGACATACTCTTTGAAGGCTTAGAAGCACAATGGTGTTCGCCAAGGATAAAGGGAAGGAGCCCATGGAGGAAGATCTCCAAGACCCCGGGAAGGAGAAGGAGATCAAGAGTGAAGGTGAAGAGGAGCAAGGACAACATTCGCACACTGGCACTACCATTGCAAGCATTGGAGTGGTGAAGAAACCTGCCAGGGTTAGAAGGACTGCGCGGATGCAGACTGGGGGGAAAAGCTCCTCATCACAGTTTGGCTCCACGGTCACTTCCTCCACACACCAAGAATCCCTTCCATACCTTTATCCATAACCATGCAGGAAAAGAAGACTCCAAGTGGGAAGAATGGAAAAAGAATTACAAGAGCTGGGATCCACAAACTAAAATGATTATGAGCCGTATTGAGAACAACTCGGAGTTGATTCGTACTCTCACCTTCGAGATTGAGGACTTGGGGAAATTGATCAAAGAGCTCATCGAGAGGTTACCACCACTGAAGGAGTAATTCGTCATCAGGTTTGGCATCCCCTTGGTTTGTTCCAAGCTTGGGGGAGTGCCGCGGTATCATATCACTATCTTCTATATTTTTACCTTTTTAGTAGAGTCATATCATGAATAGAGGAGTTATTATGTAGGATGATTTGCATTATGGAAGTGTCCCCTCTCTCGTTAGATATGTATCCCTTGGTGTGAGTTGCCGTTATGGAATATTAATGAGAAGTTCTATCATTCACTCTTTTGCATAGCTTATATTAGCTTTCAATTCGTGGTTATATGATTGATCTTGTTGTTAGTATTGTATCACTTTGGGATCATTGAGTTAATTTAGTTGGTTTTGGCAAACCTGGCTCGGTCAGTAGCACACTATTTTTGAGAGTTGAATGAAAAAGATAAAAGTACTCTAAAGAAAAATAATTTCATCATCTTTCTTTCTTGATTTGCTCATAAGTCTAGTATTCTCTAGTTAAGATCTTTTGTGCTTCCAAGGAAGATTGCATGTTTGTCTTTATCATTTGTATGTTTGGTTGTTTCCTTCAACTCTTATACTTGCTACCTAGCCTTGCTAGCCAAAAACCTCTACTGAGAGGGAATTCTTCTCATGCATCCACTCCTTTAAACCAAAACCTTTGCCATCTATGTCCACCATACCTACCTATTAGCATTATTTCTATTCCAAGTAAATTCTTATTTTATCTACCTCCCAAATTAAACTTGTTATGTGAAAATTAGTGATTAAAGCTCTCACAAACTTGATGGCACACTTTACTTTCTTGCACTTAATAAACTTGAACCATTGTGCTCATCTATGTTGCGTATATGCTTGCGCTTTGTAAGTTGTGAATTAGCAGAACCATGCTGTCATGGGGAACGCTTTCAACATTGCACTAGTACTTTGTACCTATTTGATATCATGTTCTTTTTCTATGGATGTCATCGGTGTGAAATGAAAGGGGAGCTTGTAAGTCCATGGAGTTATGCATGTGTGTTAGAGAAACACCTGGGCTGCTGGTCTAATCCATGTTGACATGGTGGAAACCTACAGCGTAACCATAATGAGTATCTATGAAGCATTCTTCTTATAAAAAAAGAGTCCGATATTGAGAAAAGGAGAAGAAAAAAAGAGATATTATGAAAAGAGGAAAGAGAGAAAAAAGCACCATATTCCCATGGTAAATAAGAAGATTGCTGAGATGCTTGTTGTCTGCTTGCCTTGTCATATTGATATGGGGATTCTTCCGTATCATCGGGCAAGGGGTACCCCGTTGGCGGTTCTCAATGATACACATATGCTTACAATGACAAGAACTTACCGGTGACTAAACTTGAGTATCATGAGGAGCGACCCTCGTATTCAAGGGACATGAGATTCTCAACTTACAACTTGTCAATGCATATCCTCGTATTTGATCACTTTAACCTTAATCACCTAAAGATGCCTATGATAGGGGCAATGAGAGCTGAAAGCTAGTAAGTATAGTAATTTTTGGGAGCTCTTTATGAGACTTGCAATCCCTGCTTCCCTCTTTGAAGGGCCCTTTCTTTTACTTTGCAGTTGAGTCAGTAAACCTATTCCCTTCTATCTCAGCAAGTATTTTGAGTTGATGTGTTTCATTCATTCATATGATGATTTATTCATTCATGTTTCTTATGTTCCTTGTTTTGCACACTGCTCTTATCTTGGTGTTTACTACTTTGAAAGCTATCATTTGAAAACCAGTTTTTTGTGAACTCCAGCAAATTATCAACTATTCTTTGACCAAGAGCTAAATATGCCATTACCAATTACGATTCACTTTATGTATCTTTATTGTGTTTCCTTTACCTATTGCAAGCTGAGTTATATAATACTGAGTTGTCTTCTATTATGATCTATGTATTTGATGAATGTGATGCTTCTTGTCCGTATTCTTTTATCAACTCTTCACTCCATAAACCTGAGGCCATGTTTATTGAGCTCAGTTTCGCTTGGGGACAAGCGAAGTCTAAGCTTGGGGGGAGTTGATATGTCCATTTTGCGTCACTATTCTATGACTTAATTCACTATTATTCATTGATATATTTCGTATTGAGAGGTGATACTTATGTTATTTCATCTGTTTTTGCATGGTTGATGACTTTTGGAGCATGGACCGCTGCAGTCAGGATTCTGGTGGAAAAGGTTCTGTTTGGAGGCAAAATTCGTGAAGATCAGAAAATCCGGGAAAATATACGGAAAATCCTATTTTTTCCAGAAGACGAGGGATGCTAGAAGATGGAGTGGAGATGGGCCACATGGGGCCCACACCACCCCCTGGCGCGGGCAGCCCTAGGCTGCGCCAGCAGGTGGTGTGGCCGCCCTGGCCCACCTTTGGCTCTCCCCTCTGGCGTATATCATCCTCCCGAAACCCTAAGACTCGGGGAGCGACCACAGAAAGATTCCGCCGCCTCTACGGGGCAGAAAACACAGAGAGAGAAAGATCTCTCCGGCAGACAGATTTCTGCCGGTGGAATTCCTTCCCGGAGAGGGGAGATCGTCGCCATCAACACCATCATCAAGCTGGACTTCATCGGGATCATCATCATCATCACCACCATCATCACCATCATCACCATCGCCATATTGCTGTAACAATTGGGTTGAATCTTGCATAGTGCATAGGGGAAACTTTCCCGGTGTTGATTACTCTTTGTAGTTGATGCTATTGAGTGAACCATTGAATTATTGTTTATGTTCAGATTGTTATACACCATTATTCCATCTCTGATCATGATCCATATGATGTCTTGTGAGTAGTTCGTTTTGTTCTTAAGGACATGGGAGAAGTCATGTTGTTAGTAGTGGAGTTGTGTTGAGAAAGATTCAATAGATTGTTATTTAAGTTGTGGTGTACTTCTTCTAGTGGTGTCATGTGAGCGTCGACTACATGACACTTCACCTATATGGGCCTAGGGGAATGCATTGTGTATTTGGCTACTAATCGTAGGGGTTGTCGGGTGACAAAAACTTGAACCCCCGTTAGGAAACCATTGCACAAGGGATGTAATGGTCTTAGAGTTTAAAGCTGTGGTTAGGCTTTTACCTTAATTACTTTCTTGTACTTACGGATGTTTGCAAGGGGTATAATCACAAGTATGTATTAGTCCTGGATAGGTCGGTACATTAGCATAGGTTCACCCACACAAAACATAGCAAGCTAAAGAAGATTAATCAACTATATGAAGCGAAAGCACTTGACAGTCTTCCTATGTGTCCTCGAAAACGTTTGGTCATCTTAAGTGATACAACCGGCTTGTCCTTTGCTGCATAAAGGATTGGGTCACTTGCTGCATTTATTCCTACTGTCTTTTATTTAATCGTACTTTGTTTACTTGCTTTATCAAAAACCCCTAAAAATCCGTTTGCTAAGTATTTGCAGAGAATTCCTGATCCATACCACTAGCCAGCACCTTCAGCTCCTCGTTGGGTTTGACACTCTTACTTATTGAAAATACTGCGATCACCCCCCTATACTTGTGGGTCATCAGCAGCCGACGTTGCTAGTTTGATATGAGCGAGATGTATTATTGTACTTTATCTTATATTATTGTACTTTATCTTAATGCAAAATTGTTTCATTATTAGTACGTAATCTTTTTTCTGTATCTCAGTCGCCGCAATTGTAATATTCTTTTACTTAATGCAAAATCATTTTATCTTTTTTGTATTAGTTAAGCTATGGACGGTAGACAGAATAAAGAGAAGCTTCTCAACATGATATATGAGGGTACTGGAGGTTCTTATTACGATGATGGCTCCCAGTATCTTAATTTGTCTGGAGGAGACGATAGTGGAGACCATGGTGGAGAGACCATAATAACAAAGTCCGGCGAGGTATATAAAGCCATGTTGCAGGAGCATCGGGAGGAGCTTAATGAACTTAAAGGACTCCGACAGCAAGATCCTACACTAGAGAGTACGGTGGGCCCATCTCAACAGAAAAGCATCGTGGCTTCCACGGAGGGCCACGCTAATGATGAAACGATGGATGTGTACCCTGTGGATGCAATTAAGAAGAAGACTAGTTGTGAGCTGCATGTTGAACTGAAGAACATATCCATGAAAGTGGCGGTCGGCTTTGCTTTACCTTCTGTATTGGGAGCGACCTACCATTGCAATCTGATTCCAGCTGGCTATGCTCGTGTCGGTGTGGATGAAGTTCAACCGCTGTGTCAGTCACTACATCTTGACATCCCTAGAGGTGAAGGGGAGACAACACTGGAAGAAGTCATGAATGGCTTCATTCTTTGGAAAAAGGAATACATCAAGTTTCTAGGCTCGGCACTAAGGTCACCTTATTCACCGAGAAACAATCCATCACCTCCAAGGCCACCGTCTCCTCCCAATAAAAGTCCACCACCTCCAAGTCCACCTCCAAGGCCACCGTCTCCTCCAAGTAAAAGTCCACCACCTCCAAGTCCAATCCATGACCTCAGCACGAGTCCATCTCAATCTACGCAGCCGCCTCCACCCACTAAGGGCAAAAGTGGAAGAATATCACTACTCTGTCGAGGGATAACCGACGCCCAAAGCGACAGTTGTCACCTCTCCCAAGAGTACCACCGGTTCCTGCCAAGAGGGCTTACGACCTGGATGATGAGGAGACCGATGCGGTCGTACGTGCCGAAGTGGCTGCTCATTTTAAAAACAAACAACCTGAGCCACAAGTCCAAATAAAACCGGAAACCAAGGAGCACTTTAGGAGATTATTGACGCAGCCATCCCAAGCTCAGTTAAATGCGCTAGATAACTATACACACTGGCTTCAGAAGACACTGAAACATAAGAGATCAAGTGGTAGAGGAAGCATCACAAAAGACGTTCCCCAATAGGGGGAACAAGCAAAACTGTCAAGTGGTAGCGGAAGCATCAGAATAGACGTTCCCCAGCTGGGGAAACAACCAAAACTATCAAGTGGTAGCAGAAGAATTAGAAAAGACATTCCCCAGCTAGGGAAAGAAGCAAAACAATCGACCCCCCCGCTCCAGGTGTTACCCGAATCTCAACTATATGGGGGAGAACCTTTGCATATGGAAACGCCTAAGATATTGGCCGAGCAATGTAATATGTCTATTCATGACATTATTTACGGCGCTGATATCACCAGGGTTGATGTAGCACAACAATATGTTCACGGGGAGCCTCTGGTCAGTTCTGAGAGGCTCCAGGATATGCCAACAAAAATGCGACAATTGCATGTATGGTACATGGAAGAAGCAAAAAAAGAGCGACATTGGCTCATAGCGAAAGTTCGAAAAGAGCATTACTTCACTGAAGACGAGGTCCCTATTGAATTTACAGAACTCTTTCAGTTATTCAATCTAAGGGAACTCGACAAATCTATCCTCAGTTGCTATTGTCTGTAAGTGATTAGTTTATTTATGTAATTAAGTCTCTAGCTCAGCTTGTTCAATTCATTGTCGGTAAGTATACTCACTATATTCTTTTGTACGCCATAATAATGCAGAATGAAGATTCTCAAATGTAAAAAAGCCTATCCATGGATTTGGGTTCTTTGACCCACATCGAGTTAATGGAGTTGTGCTAAAGGATAAGCCACTAGAGACCGAGCATAACTTGCTCCGGTTTTTCACGAACCATCATTTTTGTAATGAAATAATATTTCCTTACCACTTCGAGTGAGTGTGTTATTGTCTTGTACACATTAACTTTTGCTTACTCGATGTTCAGTGTAAATGATGAGTTACTGACGTATATAAACCTTGTGTAGCTACCACTAGATTTTTCTAAGCATTTCTGTTGACTTGGGAAGAGTTCAAATCATGGACTCATTAAAAAAAGACATGGAAGAGTACCGCAACATTATCGATATGCTCCAGAGGTAATTTCAACCATTATCACACTATATCAGTTTCTTTCGTTCATTTTCTGAGATATCAAGTAGTTATTAACTCATTCATTCATTTTCTTTGTCGGGTAGTGTTTGGACACGATTCCAGAACAAGGTCTACGGTCAATGGAGTGAGGAGCTGATTTTTAAACCGATCCCGGTAAGTAGTACGAGCTAGGTCCGTGATTCTCTTTAATTCTAGTTTATGTACATTTATCATGCTAGAGTTATTATTTGATTGAATTCTATTATTATAAAGTGCGCAAGGCAGTCACGGGAGACTAATCTATATGGATTCTACGTTTACGATTTCATTCACATCACTACTGAGAAGTCCTTGGAAACTGTTCGAGTAAGTAAACAATATATTCATCCTTTATTTTTATTACAATAAGTTATGTTGAGTCTAATTCATGTGATCTCCTTCTTTATAGTTGGACGCGATGCGGGATAAGCTAATACTACAGGACCGCCTACTAGTAATCCAACATGAATTGGCTAGATTTTTGGTCGACGAGGTCATAGACCTATGCGAAGAATACTCTCTAGATAGACCCTAAATCATCCATGTAATGATCTCCATGTAATCAAATAGACAGGCTCTGGACCTGGTTGGGAGTCCATGTAATGACCTACATGCATGTATGCTAGTAAGAGAAATTACATTATATATGCATCGACGTGTACAAGTACTATGTAGTAGCGTTGTGTATGTATACGAAACTTGTTTGTAATGGAAACATAGAATTAAAAATAATTGAACACAAAATAAAAAGAAAAACATAAAAATATAAAACCCCATCTCCTGTCGCGGTAGCCAAATGGCCCAAAATGCTGTCACGTCAGGGAACCTTTAGTCCCAGTTCGTGTTACGAACCGGTACTAAATGTCCTTCAGCCTAGCGCGGCTGCTGGCGGGGCCACGTGATGGACCTCTAGTTTCGGTTCGTAACAGAACAGTACTAAAGGCCGGACCTTTAGTCCCGATCTGGCAGTCCCGGTTTGCAATCTGGGACTAAAGGTCCTTACGAACCGGGTGTAAAGGCACGGGACTAAAGGTCCTTACGAACCTGGTGTAAAGGCCTGATTTGTACTAGTTTATACATGTCAAATAATTAGTATATATGAAGAATATAATAAAAAAATGAGTAGTGGAGAGAAAATCATTTTATGCTAATTTCAATGCATGTATTATACCGCTCCACGCCTGCTTCTATGGTCAGAATAATAGCCCTGCCATGGGACTTGTTTTAGCGACATGATCCGATGCCCATTTTTTGCTCCGGGACTAACAGATGAGCAAAGCAATCTTGCATTCTTCAAACAGCGTGTACAAATAATATATGCATGCGAGATTAGGGCTAAATAAAATACTAATTAACTGGCAGATCAATCAATGATAGAGACAAGATTAAATAGAGCACTTAGCTTTCCTATACGAGGCTTCCCAAGTTGCAACGTGCAGGTGTCCCGTTCCGTGTTGGGTTTTGATTGCCTCTCGAGTTCGCGACCTTGTGCTTTTGGGGATCAAATCGATCGTCACGAATTAGTGAAGATAAATCGTGTGGAAGAGGATGAACTGGCCACATGCGAGCTGTTGTTGATGAGCCACGGATCACGCCCGGAACATGACTCCAAATGCTAAACCGCAAATCGTTGATTTATTTTTGGTGAATAAGGAGCCGCTGAATTCATGACACCAGTGTCCAGATTTCTCACAGACGACACCAATTGACGAGAGATAACTTCGACAATACCCATTGTTATGGACTTGTTTTTCGTCGAAAAGGAGAGCGCTGGTGATTTCATCGGCTTAACAGACAAACAAGAGAGACGATTTACCCAGGTTCAGGCCCTCGTAGAGAAAACCCTACTTCCTGCTTGTCTACTTGTATATATCATTGGAGAGTACAAACTCGTTGAGTCGACTAGATGTAATATCGTCGAGAGAGAGATGTGTGTATCTGATGTCTATGGTCTAGATCTATTGTCGGGTGTCTATTGTATCGTGTCCTCCTCGGTGGACCCTCCTAACCTTTATATATAGGGAGGCTAGGTCTCGGGTACCAATACGAGTTGGTTAGAAGTTAGAGTTTGTATCTAGTCTAGTCTTAGACTTTCCTTGTCTTGTTCGCCACGAGTCTGTGTTCTTGTAGGCTTCGTATTTATTGAATTGTCATGGGCTTCATGGATCTTGGAGTATCTCCTAGTGAGTCTTCCGTTGGGACGCACCATATATACCAATAATGGGCACCCGAAGGGTTATGCCCATGTCATATAGTGATACCAATGATCAGATATCAGATAAGTCAGTATCAAAGTAACAAAGGGATTGAACTCGACGTTTATGGCTCAAACGACATTAACCAGCATGGAATGCACATCGGTCATTATAGGCATCCCGATCCCGCTATTGATTATTAATTGAGATCATGTCTGTGCTATTTCTGAGCCGTTGGGGTAACACGCTTAAGGGTACGATGGCGCTTGGAGATCATTATTGAGTTATCGAAATCGCAGGATGAGAGAGAACATAAAACCAGAAATGTTCCGTGAGAGAACCGGAATAGTTCCGAGAGGATCCGAAGGTGTTTGGAGTGAATCGAAAGGTGTTTCGGGTCAAAAGAGGTTTTATAATATGTATTTTATATTAATTAATGTAATTAATATTAAATATATATTTAAAATTAAATTTGGATGGCAACTTCCACTAATGGGCCAAATTACCGAGGGAAAAGGGCCCACGGGGAAGCCACCCAAAGGAGGGAGGCCCAACTGCCCTAAGGGGCCATGCAACTGCCCAAGGAAGGCCCAACCGGCCAGCCTAGGATGGTGCGTGGGGTGGGACCCACCAGGCTTGGTCGGCTGGACCACCTCCCATGCGCCTCCTCCTCCCACCTCCTCCTTGTTTAGTCCCACCCTGAGACTTTAGGAGGGATGAGCCCAACTTTTTCCTATATAAAGGGGGGCATAGGGGTGGGAATAATTACAACAACACCACTAATTATCTGAGGCATTTTCCTGAGGGAATAAACCCCTCTCTCTCTCTCTCGTTGCCTTCTTGTGATGGCATGGTCGCTAGAAGGACTGTACACATAAGAGATAACACACCTGTAACAAGCCGTTGCGCTGCAGGGATTCTAGCTAGAATATTTGTTGGGCCACATAGAGATAAGCAAAACTTTTTCCTAGATGGTGATTTCAAGATCTAGCTGAGGTAGTAGGCCACGAGGATTACCACTAGACGTGTGATGACTGCAAGTGCACAGATCGTTTGTAGCTAGTTTCGAAATAAGGATATCGATCCCACAGGGAGCAGTAGGCGAAAGACTAAAGTGCTTTTAACTATAACTAAATGAAGTACTTAAGAAATAACTTTAATATGCAAGGAATATAAAGTTGTTTTTGGGTTTTGGTTGAACTAGGTAATCTAAAGTAAGCAAAACTTAATGCAGAAAGTAAGAATCGCGTGTGTAATAGAACTTTGGAACTACAATAGGGAAAAAGCGTTCTCAGGGATTAGTGGATCCACCACTAGCAATTTAGACTAAGTAATCGAGAGTATTATAAAGGATATTCTCATAGTGTATATGTATGTGGGAGGAGCTCCATATATGGACGATTTGCTAGCAACCGCTGCACACATCGTCCTCATAACCACAATAGACAGTAACCGACAACCATCACATTACCGCGCTATTAAGGGATTTCTCCCATGGCATGGACATGGCATGATGAGTTCTCCTTAGTTTCCCAAGTTAGTATGTAAAGAATGACAACCGTTTTATAGTCACCGTAAGCGCTATCATCCCTCCGTCTACTAACAAGTAATCCCCTCCATCGAGTCCCCATAAGAGGCAAATATTAAGAAGGTGCACTTCTCCTTAATATCAAGATGAAGACAATTAACACGTACACATAATGATGTATAACATAATAATCTCTATTTCATCTCAGTCATATGCTAGGGTTTCTCCATATCCCCAAGAACTAAAGATCTACTCAGACATGGAGGCAATCAACATCATGGTAATGTTAATGGAAACAATCATAGGTGAATATTACTTGAATAAATCCACAACAAGTATATAAATTACAACACGATCTAGACAAGATGCAGATGAGATGGATGAGAATGGTGGTGATGCAGTGGTGGTTGATGAAGATCGATGTCTTAGCCTCCCGGATCTGCGCAGGGTGAAGATGGATCCCTAGGGGATGAGTTCCCCCTCTAGATGCCTTCCGGAGGTGAGGTTTTCGCGATTTCTGGGTGTTCTGTATGTCGTTTCCCTGAACCAATTGCACGGGATGAAACTATTTGACGAGGCGGAGGCGGCGCCAGCTATACGGCCGGAGCTATACGGCGGGAATATTTCCTCCGCCCACATAGTTGGTCGTTATGGCCTCTGTCTCCTATGTTCGCTTCTAGTTTTCTTCTGGTATTAATAATATTTCCCAAATAAGCGATTTGCGTTGTTTTTGACTCATTTTCTCCATAGTACAACTGCTTCAATAATTATATCCATTGGATCCATCATCTGTCCTGATCCTGGTAAAAATAGACGTAAAATGTGCGTGCGAACGCCGTAAAATACCAAGATCCTACGTCTACAATGCAAAATAATAATATAAAACATGATACAAATATGCACTCATCAACTTCCCCAAGTTTAGACTCTTGCTCGTCCTGAGTAAGCTCTAGCTTAATGGATGTGATCCTCATATTTATGAAGCTGAGTCGGTAAAATAAATGAGGTAATTTCAGCATGTGTTTATCATGTATGATACATTGGAATAAGTTCATGAATAGTACCTTACTCAAACCATCGGAATAGTATTTGTCGTGGTGTGGAACGCGGCAGTGCCCTCGGGGATGGCATGAAGGGGACAATCAGGATGCTATCGGTGGCTACTCGCAATGGATTGGGCACAGATACCGCAAACACAATGATTTACCTAGGTCCGGAGCCCTCTTGGTGGGGCCTATTCGTCTGCGGTACCAAAGTTCGTAGGCCAGCGCATGGCGGTACCTAAGTTGCCTGAAATTGCCACGTTTCGAAAAGTTGGGCCACCAACTACTGAGAGGGGCCATTTCGATGCAAACTCATCTCACCCCTGCCAAATTCAAACATTCCATTAAACTGCCCCGTGAAGTAGATGGTCGGGACCCCCATGTCGGTCATCTGTCCGTGACGCGAGCGCCAACGCGGCAACATCTTAGGCAAATCAAGTAGCTAAGTGGATTGGATGCGTTGACCAATTTCACAAATCCATTCCCACCTTTCCCCTAGCACTGGCGGCGTCGAAATCCACCCTCCAGGCAGGACGATCCCTTCGGACATTTGACTTCCCGCGCCAAGTTGTTGTGCCCCTCGCTGATCCCGAGCTCCAATGGCGCATGCGGTAGCCGCCGTTGTGAGGTTCTAGCCCGCCTCCGCCGCAGTCGAGCCGAGCATCTCGGAGGATGGTAGATCCTACTATCAAGGAAGAAGAAGTTCTGGCTACAAGCGGGTGAGCTACCCTTCTCTTTGCCATTCGCACTAATTATAACTGCTAGCTGGCTACTGAACCTCAAATTATTTGTTAGCCCAACGCTGACAAACATATTTTATCCACAGTTTTCTGTCAAGTGGGATCTCCGTGGACCCCCTTACCTTGTTACGGTAGTCCTCTACAGGTACAACTCTAAAGGCAAGCGGTATGGACACCATTGTTTCACGATGGAAGAAGCGCCTGCGCAGGTCTTCACTATATCTGGTATGGTTGCTGCTCTACGTAATCATGATGAATTATGGCTGAAACAGACTGCAAAGTTCAGCTTCATGGATGAACGTGGCATCATGGTTCCTCTAACGTGTGACCGTCAGCTAATTGGGTTGATGAAAAGGTATGCTTCGGCTGCCATGTTTGAGCTAAAATGTGATGTACTGGATGTGGAAGCTGGTGCAACTGGAAGTCTCCCTTCTATTCTTGGACAGGGTGGTTGCTCGAACCCAGTTAGCTCTTGGTAAGCAAAGGTCGCTTGGGGTTCGCATGTTTGTGCTGAATTGTAATTTTTGTTTTATTTACTCTGTAGATATTGGGAAGTTATGCAACAGTCTTGTTTCTTTAACAGGAAGCGCCGCAAGGTTCGAAACATGACTGCCGGGTCAGTCATTTTGCTGCCCGAAGAAATTAAAAATGAGTGGAAAGATGTCATTTGCTGCCCGAAGAAATTAAAAACGAGTAGAAAGATGATGCTAGACATAATTCTGGTACCCATTGTCCCGGCGATGCAGAGTACGTGAAGCTAAGAAAATTGGCACCAAGGAAGAGGAAGAAGGCATGAAATGAAGAAGCCAGTGGACGTGAAGGCTTGGCACCCAGGCTATGGAAGAAGGCTGCTGGCAATGAAGATGCATCGTAATGTGTTGAACTTAAACCTATATATGTAATTCTATTAAATTCTGGAGCTCTGTGTGTGGCACGTTGCTGGGCGAAACAATTTACCCATGTTCTCTGAGTAAAATGTACCGCGACTTAGGGTTTGGAAACGTCCGAGTCAGTAGTTGAATCCGAAATTGTGATTGTGCCACTTCTATCTAAAAACACGCAGCACCGGTTCCACGATTGCTGAGGGGCAGGAGGTCTCCAAATACGACGGAATGTAAGTGGCACAGAAATAAATTATTTAAGCTGCCACACTCCACGAAGCAGCAACTTATTTCAGATGCTGCACAACGACGTGGCAACATAAACATCAATATTCTCACTGATAATGCCCAGATGAGGACGAAATCGGTACCACTTTATGGCCTAATCTTGAGTCCGTCTATCTCACCGCCTCTCTGCTCCTGCATCCCCTGCATCTGGCGAAGCTCCCGGATCTCCAGTAACCGGGTGTACGTGCTTCCACTTTATAAATTGTGGTTGTGCCATTTGCATGCGGCACAATCCCGTAGATTATGTTTAAACAAACCACCAATGTCAGAATAAACTAGTAGAAAAGGTGTCTTTGGTCCACGGTCACGTTCCCAATCCGAGACAGAGATCTAAATCGAGGCAGAAATTGATCTAAATCACAAATTCTTCCACAAATTAATCGGGACGGAGATCTAAATCGAGTCATTTCATTAATTTAACCACAAATTCTTCTAAACAAATGTGTGATTTCACATCCTACATTAATTCAACCACTAGTCAACAATTTCACTTCCGCTGCCACTGTCCTTCGAGCCGCAGGCTTCCTCGTCGTCATCGAACAGAAGCTCCACGATTTCCGCATTGTTCGTGAGACAGAGCACCTCTTCACGGCGAGCGATGACGATGACGGTGTACTTCGTCCGTCCAGGGACGGACCAGAACCTCTCCCGCCCTTCTCGGTTGTGGAGATATTGGTGCACCACGCGCCCGTCAACGATGCGGTTGCCAATCTTGGCCTTCCGCTCCTTCTTGAACAGCGCCGGCCAGTACGGGCTGCCGGCCAGTACGGGCTGCCGCCGTGTAACGGGGCAGCTCCCTCTTCCACACGGGCATCTGGCGGCAGCGCGCCGTGATTTCGCTCTCCATCTCGGCTCGGCTAGGGAGTGGAGCCACCAGCACCCCCGCATAGCTGATGCGCCATCCGTGGGGCACCGTCGCGGACGGCGGCACGAGGATGTCGAAGTGCGTGAACATCACCGCCTCATAGAAGTTTAGCGAGGGCATCTCCATGGCGGCGTGGTGGAGATTGGAGAGGGAGCGAGGGGATGGACGACGAAACGACGGCGTGGTGGAGATTGGAGAGGACGAGGGGATGGACGATGAAGCGACGCGCTGTGGCGCCTCCTATTTGTACACGAGGACGACGAAGCGACGGGCTGAATATCCAAGGGGCATTGGTCAGACAAAAGAAGTAATGTGGGGTTAAGACAGACTAACTGGAGAGCAATATTTTTCCTCCCAGGACTCCTGGACCAATAGTTCAGACCGCTAGGTCAACAAGTACAACTATTACAACTTAAAAAGGCACGGAGCTTAAGCTAAATAGAACTAGTTATCACACATATCCTTGATCTTCCTAATCTTAGCCCGATGCGCATCTTCCTGTGAGAGCAAGGATCGAATCGTCTGCTCCTTCCTTTTAGCATCTTCCTTGCACAACTTCAATTGTTTCTCTGCATTTTTCCTCATGCACTTGTCAATACTCGTAGTTGTGAATTGCAGGACTTTGGCCTGGTGAAGACCATTCCTTGCTTGAGTTAGTTCTTGCTCTGCTTTAGCCTTCAGGGCCAACGCCGCGTCCCTCTCCTTCTCGACTTTGCTAACCTTGTCTTGCACCCACCTGAGATCTCGCTTATGCTTGGTCGTGTCAACTGGTTCCCATAGCTTCATCTCAACACTATCAAGAAGTGAGCTGAATACGTATTCTTTCAACTCAACAGTCATTTCACATAGTTTGTCCATCGTTTGCTGCATCGATTTGGGCCACTCTAGATCTACCCATTTGACAACACCGCAACTTCCGCCTTGCATCATTGCATGATGTCCTTGACACCGTAGAAACCTCATGCCTGCGTTTCGTCCTTCGAACGCTACAAATTTAGCGGTCACATATTCATGTTTACATAGCAGAGGACTGTCTTCATCCGCTAAACCGTGATAGTCGGAGTCATACATCGTCTGGTTGGCCTAACACATCATACGCGCATGAGTAAACAGATTAGATCTAGCTCAAAAAATAGATAACTGGCCAGAGATGATAGAGATAGAGATGAGACGACTCACATCGAAATCACCGTCCCTGTCGTCATGACGCGTTTCCTCGCCGTCTCCCCTTGAACCCATGGCGAGAGGGAGGGGGTGGCTGCCGGAGAGGGGATTGGGATGGAGGCGCCGTCGGCTTGCGGCTCCGGCAGGATGGGTGTGAAGTGGGGAAAGTGGCTTCGAGGGGAAGGAAGAGAAGTACGGGGAGGAAGAGAAGTAATGGGGACATGATACTGGGATATGGCCCACTGAACTCGTGAGTCGTGACACTTGCAACAGGGGAGTGCCCGGTGTTGCCAATTTGTCCAGAGAAAGCGTGGCCAATCATGCGGCAGAACAGCCTACTCGCGGATCGCTCTCATGAAGACCATCCCAATCGTCCAAGCGCCCCGAACAAACGGTATGTAACAATCGTCAAGCAGAACAACTTTGTTAGGGCGTGCCTTCTAGACGACTCGGTCTAACGGCCACCCATGCAATGGGGCTCTCCATGCAATGACACTGGTGTATCCATGTGTGCTTTGTGAAAAGACACTACAACAAGACAAAGCTTTGGTAAGACATGTTTGTGTTACCAGAAGTCCAAAATAATGTTACTAGGCCATTTAGTAACATATTTGGAATTGTGTTACGTTAGGCCGTGTTACTAAGAGTTATCCATTGTCACACATAATCATTGTTACTATATGTCAAAAATTGTATTACAGTTATGTTGGAGTAACATCCATCTTATGTGTTACCAAATATGATCGTAACACATATTTGTAACTATGGTAACAGAAGTAGTAACAGACTTTTGTGGATGCACTAACATCTTTCCCGGTTGTAGAAAGACAATTGGTAACTTTTTTCAACTTTAGTAACACGAGTAGTAGTAACATAATATAGCAAATAATGTAACACTGCCTTAATTTTTAAATTATTATACATGAAAATAGGAACAAGATTTATGATAAACAATTTAGATAAATAAAAATAAGTACACATTTTTAAATAGTATATTATGTACGGAATTGATGTTTGGCACCATTAAAATAACATAGAAGTGACGCATGCCATGGTTAAAGAATGAGATATTACAGATATAGAAGATATAGAATGTGTGTAGGAGACATGCATTATAATATCAATATTATTCGTACAACACCATAACATTCATATCAATTTTACTATAGAAAAAACAACTCTAGGAAGAATATTACACCACAACATTTGCATCAAATATTATTCGTACATTCACATGTTTGTGAATAATATTACTACATATCTAATCCATCGAGCTAAACTACAACTAAAAGTAAGTGAAATCTTCAAAAAAAATTTGCTTGATCCAGCCGCTATGGAGAATTCACAACTCAATCATCCTTCATTTGAATCTGCAAAAGAAATTTTGACATTATATAGTTCTGAACAAATACAAGCGTTGTATGGATCTGAGGCCAAGGAAACTTTAGGAGCTTAAATATTTTCAACTACCATGAGATAATTCATCAAGCTCTACAGAGAAACAGACCCAACTGAAGTGTTTCAAGCAAGAACAAGGATGTAAATGATTTGCAATAAACAATCTTGTAACAAGCTAACACATGATGATAACACTGGTCCAAGATGATTTAGATTAGCAGCTAAGAGAAGACATGTTTGCATATCAATTCTGATGTCCACAAGTTGAAAATAGATTGACAATATGCTATAATGAGGTACAGTGGTACGCCCTAGATTTACTAGAATATTTTTTCTTTGCAAGAAAGCAAATGAAAGAAATTATGATAACTCATTTTATAAGTTCGTGTTTCCTAGTTACATCATCATATGTATTTGAGTTAAGAGCTATATGGTTTAAATGATGTATGGTTTGTCATTGATAAGAAAGGTGTAAGCACAATGGCATGCTAGGTTCTTTCACTACTCAATTGTCCAAACAATTACCTTGTATTGCCGAGGTGTCCATGCAAGCAACATATTTGGCAAAATCTTTCCATAAGATCATGTCCAATAGCAAAAATCATCAGCCTAAAATGAAAAAATAGATCAGATGCAAGCATAAGTATCGAAACCAAGTTGATATCACACATTAAGCAGCGCATACCTCCTGGTCTCTTAAGGATGTGGAGCATGTTCGTCTGAAAGACGTGTTTGATGGCCTCGACACTGAGCCCAGTTCTGGTGTGCGGCATGGCGACAACATCAACTTCAAGAGTAGAAGACTTATGGTGTTACGTAGTTGTTAACTAGCAAAAATAAATTCAAGTTCTCTTCATTAGTAGCAGCTTTCCATGCGACAGCTCATGTCTCAACTATGAAATTTCCTGAATATAAGATACCACTGCTAAAAAAATACATAATTAGGCACTTGTAGGATAACCTGATTGACCTTTTTAATGGATATTGATGAGCTAATGAGAAGGTTGACAGCAAAAAAAACTTGCAAGTTAACAAGATAATAAATTACTAGACCAATGCATGCTTAGGGAACTAGACCAGAAGTTAGGCTGTACCAACCAAGAAAAAAACAGAGCTAGGGATGATCCTACGGAAGAAAAAATGATTGACAAACCATTTTAGCCTTCGGTTAGTGTAGTGTGACTTGAAACAAAGTGAGCTCACTCATTTTATAGGCATAGCAATGATCATTTCTGCATTCATCACAAGCAGGAAGTGGTGTTAATAACAGTGCTTCCTAAATTTAAGTATCTCACATGAAAATTGACTTATAGCGCTGATTTTATAGCCTTTTATTTTGGAAACTTTCTGTTATCGATACATCCATCTATTTGTCCTAATATTACACTAAAATACTATTCAAACTTATCCAGAATACATTATGGTTTCTGCTACATAGAAACAAAAAGGAAATATAGGAATTCCCCGAGTGTTGATTAGTCAGCAAAATGTACTGTATTCATTAGCTATGACTATCACACCAATCGTAAATCTATCTATTCTCAAGAATAACGATCACTCTAAGGAACGAGCCACAGAACACCAATCCTCCATGGACATACATGCTTCAAACACCTATACAAATGGTTCAAAACAAAACGTTGATGTCCAAATGGATAAGAGTGGCGTGTCTAGCCTGCCATTAGTTCAGATCCCAGCATACTGTAGCATCCCAATTCTCTAACAATTGCAATGCTACTTGCCTAGTCTATATATTGCTACTTTCTACATATTATACTTGCACCATCATTATATCATGCTCATGTCATCATGCCACATTGCATTTGAGCATCATATTAAAACCTATTACATTGGTTCTTCTCCTCATATTGCATTTGCCTTATTAATATTTTGCTTCTTGATATAATGCTTAATGCCTAATTTGAGTTGAGGGATGCCTTTTTTAATTCTTTCCATCCTACAATCTTGCTTGGTTCCATGTGGGTTTAACTTCCATTTTTTTCCACCATCCATATATATTCGAGCTTAATATTATTCCTTGTTGGTTTTTAATTCTAGCTCATGTATTTTGGATGGATCCAATTCTACTCTGCGTGCTTCCATACATGGTTCATATCATTTTCACAATATCTTCTATGGGAGCCCTCCATCTCCTTTTTCCTCTAGTTTGATTTTGGTGAGCTTGTTTGAATTTGAATAAGGTAAGCAAGAGTTTTGAATGTAAACCAATCTATGGAAAGTAAACCTAGCTAAATCTTCTCATACCTTAGTGCCATATCTTCCTCTAGAATCATGCATGAAATGATCTTGATGTTGATCCTCCTATGCAACAAGTATCTTGGTCAATTGTTTTTATCTATCTAACCCGCACATTTTTTTCTCTCAGATCTAACTAGAGCTAAGACCTAAACCTCTCTTTTTGTCCATATAATCAATCCTAACTAGCTAGCTATATATATCTTGCCCTAATTCCAACCCATGTGTTTACTCATACACATATACACACACTCTACAACCAAACCCTACCCGTGAGTGTGAATACAAACACACACGCACATCCACACTAGCTAATCCTAATCGTGTATGTGATACACACATACACCTTTCTACACGTACACACTAAAACCATGCCATCTAGAACATGTGTGGTCATGCATCGATCCACCAAGCCAGCTAACATGTTTGTGTCTGAACCTAAACACCCCTGGCAGCTAAACCTTATGATTCGATCAAAACAGCAAGGCCAGCTTCCCATGTGCCCTGTTTCTCTTCTTGACACAAACACGAGGACACGTCGAGCGTGTGACGCCGATATCTCCAGCCACACTCGCCTCCTTTCCACAAAAAGAAGAAGTAGAGGCCGAGCATCCCCAACCACTCCCGATCTCGATCTACTCCCTATGTTCCTATCCCTTTCACCACGCCAACAACATGGCCGCCACTGCAGTGCGCACCCTCCTACCGTCATCCTTAGTCACCGTTCGGCACCGAGCAGTAGCGGAGCAACATCCCCGTCCTCGTCCACATCGAATCAGCCATCAAGGAGGAGTCGAACCTGCCTAGAGCATCCCCCTCCCCCTGATGTCGACGATGTCTGTGCCGAGCGCCTCGCCCGACATGGCCACCACGCGCCTCTTCTTCCTCTTCGGCCGCCTTCGCGTCATCCAAGCTCTTCATCGAGCCCCCGGTGAGCACCGCGTCCCCCTTTTTTCCTTTGCCTGCACCGCAGCCTTGCCATCTTCACTGTCTAGTCATGGCATCCATGGCCGAGGACATGGTCGTGTTCCAATTGTCGGCAGCCTAGGTGTAGAGGGACTCCCTTGAATACAGCATGTCTGCGAGCATCTCCACCTCCTAGACAGCACCGCAGCATCGAAGACCCGCATCTCCTTGGTTTGGATCATCACCGTCCAGCCTCTGTTCTGCTAGCCGTTCTTCAGTTTTCGTCAGAAACTTTTTGTTCAGACTACCCGAATACAGTTCCATTCAAAGCCGGCAATGTTCCCCTTTATACATCAACTCCAGCTTGAATCGCAGCTCCGACCTTTCACCGCTGCACCCCGCGCTACATATGCATTCCACGATCAGCACCAGCGCCTCCAGGCAATGGACGCCTTTATCAGTTTCGCCGTCGCGCACGCCCATGTCAGTCAGCAAGCCATGCGCCTGGAAAGGACGTTTTCCAGCTAGCTAATTTTATGTGTGTGCCTTTTGATTCACCTACTAGCTAGGCTGGCTGTTTAGCTAGCTATATATATGACCAAGGGTTGATCAATTCAGCAGCTGTCTAGTAGTTTGCTATCTGAGTTTTATTCACTCACCTGAGGAGCCAATTCAGTTTGATCAGCCGAATACCAACTCACCCGACGTATCTGATGTAAATTCAATCGAGCTTCCTCTTTTATCAGTAATCGAATAGTATCCTATTGGTTAGCTACCGGTTTCTTCATTTGATCCATCCCAAGATAGATCCCTACTTACCCTACTTGAATCCACCCTTTTTTTTCCTAAACTGAGCGGGTGTCAAAAGAAAAGAAACAAGTCACTGTACATTAAACCTCTATAGAAAAACTCACTAAAAATTCAAAGATTTTTCAACATGAGAAGTTTTTGGTTCGCTCAAATATTCTGGATATGATATTTTATCTGTTATTTGGATAATCCTAATAGGCACACCTATGGCCATTTTGCCTTTTTCCCAATTAAAAATGCATTTCGTAATAACTTTTTATTTTTAATTCCAAATAATATAAATGATATATGTTTCTTGATCAGAAAAATGCCAGGAACTCAAATATGCCATCCAAAATAATTTTTGAGCAATTTAAATTTTCAAAATTATTTAAATGTCAATTAATGCCTTTATCTTAAATAAATTCATAACTTTAATCCCGTAATTCCAAATTCGACAAATAATATGTTTAAATCGATTAGCGCAACGAGCCTGTTCTATTTATGCATTCCATGATATGAATTGAAGCATGCATCATATAAAAACTTAAAAACCTGAATGGTTTATGCAAGTAAAAACTTGACCAAATAATTAATAAAAGTGCTTATTTATTGTTTCCACACCTCACCCTTGCCATGTTATGTTATACCATGCAATTGTGCATCATTTCATCATGGCATACCTGGTTGCTTGTTGCATATGATTTATATGATTGCGCAATGTATTTATTTCGGCCCCTTGTGTGTTTGGTTTTATCCGGATAGACACTGAGCAAGGAGAATATCAGGAGCCTCAGGAGTATTACCCGGATCCTTCATATTCAGCAACAGAACTGCCAGGCAAGCACTACCACATGCTTGCATACATATAGTACCTATTGCCTCTATCTTATTCTTGCATCATTGAGTCGCGATTGCATTAAATTGAATCCCAAGTATTGCATAGCCTTTACTTTTAAACCCCACCGAGCCTGTTCCTCAATCCCATTAGCCATTACTACAGGAGTTGTTTGAGCCATGCGAGTCGTAGAACAGCATGTATAGGGTATGTGAGTGTCTGATGGATAACGAGGTACCTAAACAATTTAACCTGAGTAGTAATGAGATAACTAATGAAAGAGGCACCGATGGCCAATATCTGTTATTTGGTTTTTCCTGCCCACTTGTGTCCCGTAGGACCCCGAGTACTTGATTCCTGTTCCTTGACTATTCGCACTATCCACATCCGGGAGGCCTTATGGACCCCCCTGAGCCAGAGCTTGATTCATTTCTATTTCTTGTGGCCACAAACTAGTTTGGGGTTTTATTTACTATCATGTACTTATGCCATGTTACTGTTTATTTAAGATTGTGCGTGGAGCACCTGTACTGTTTTGGATGCGGAGTGTTTTCGCGGTATCGACAAGCCCAGTCACATTTTCGGGTTCCCAGTCGTTTATAACCATTGACGCAAACCCTAGGTCCGTTCCGGAGCCGGCCAACTTCGTTGCAGGTAGCTTAGTGGGCTGGCCCCCTGAAATATTTTATGAATCATGTGATCGCTTTGTCGTGAATGCCTCGTTGGGTTTTGAGTTGGTTTTTCCGAGGTTGATCGAGTGTGTGTTGCTATTTGTGCACCCCTGCAGGGTAAATCTTTCTGAAAGCCGTGTCCGCGGTTATGGACGACTTGGAGCACAGTTTCTCGATCATAGACAAGTATAACTAAAGTACCGCTGTTAATTTGACTAAATACCTGACTAGTAAATAGTGCAATACTCATGGAATGGCTAATAAAACTGCCAGCGGATGGGTTGTTCATCCGCTTTCTCGTTGGTAAGCGAGAAGGAGGATGGATCTGTTACTTTATACTGTTATAACTGTTGTTCTAATTAACGGACATCCGTTTATCTTTGGTTAGGAGGATGGTTAGCGAGTATCTATAGACTTGTTAGTTATTATCTTTTGCTGCAATTGCGTCACCCCAGGTATATGTCCATTTTAGAGGCATAAAGACTTGCTGAGTACCCCTAGGGTCTCACACGATAAATTGTTTGATTCAGATGAACATGTGTATTCGCAAGATGGTTACTGGGTGGAGGAGACAAATGATGTTGGCAACGATCACTCGGTGTAGAGATTCCGGGGATGGGGATCCGTGAGATCTGTGGGCGGGATGTGTTTTTTTTATGTGGCATCTTATGCCGATTTGCTTCTTATCCGTACTCAGATCTTGTTTTCCGCTTCCGCCTGATACTCTGATGTTTGATGTATGAGGAGCTATCCTAAACTATTATCTCTATCTAGGATATTTGGATCTTGCCATATGGCGTTGCAATATTTCTATTTCTTTTAGATGGAATGGCTCTGAGAACTGTTGTATGGTAGCTTGCATACATACATACTCACTTGTGTATGTATTTGATCTCTTCACCTGTTGCCTACGCCGCTCGCTCTTGTCCCGATGTCTTGGAAGTGGTTAGGACGGCCGACGGGTCTACACGTGGGCGTTCCTCTAGACCCCCGCTGTACTATTTTAACCACTTCCGTTTCATCCAGGCTTGAACTTAGAGCGTAGGGTCCGAGGTAGTTACAATTGGTATCAGAGCCATCCCGCCCTTCAGGGTCTCAGCCAAATGATCGCTGTCAGTCTAGCAAATATTTTGGTAGCTATGTATACTAGGGAAAAACAAAACGCGAGAATAGGACTGCTCCCACTTTTCTTCTTACCCACCCACCCACCCTTTTCTGGTAAGGAAGTGTAACGTTTTCAATCCTCTTCTAAAAATTCAAACTAGGATTCACGTGTTCTGGGTTTCCGTAGTACCATAGAAAGTGTGTGTAAGTGTGTATCTCCTTTTCTATCTGTTGCATCCAACCTTGTTGTCGCAATCTTCTTTTGGTTATCAACTGTTGGTACAGTCCATATTGACAGGTTTTTGTAAACCGACGCGATCTATCCGACTCATTGTTAACCGGTGCCATCTTGTTAAGGGTGTTCTTCCTTCCAGCATGCTTTCACAGAATGTGGAGTTGCTAATCCCTATCTGATAAGTGGTTTTGCGCATTTATTGGTATTTTAATGCCGAAAAATCTGGAAATTTTTTCTTTGATACATCTGTGTTTCCACACTCCTCTTCAGTCGTGTGTGAAACATTATCTATCTTCCTTTTATCGGCATGCCCATGCTAACTCATTCTTTTGTCACCGGCGCTTAATCCTAGAGTTTTACTTCATCATCAATTCTTCTAGGCTAAATACATAACATGTGTCGACTCGATGCTTGTGATCGTAATTTGGTTCTCGGCAAAGCTATATGACAGTTATCATGAGTGGAGTATGATCAATACTATAAATCCTATCCTCCAAATGATGGCGGTTATCTCCTGTGATTTTGAGTTACACCGTGATCATATCTATTCATATTCAAGTATCTTTGGCAATCCGGAGTTTTCTCAAGGCACTACGGTGGTCTATCATCTGTTTATCATGCTTCACATCTTTTTGGAACTACATATCTGCAAAATTCTCTTTGATACGAAGGAATTGCATCTTTTTGCCTCTGATAGCTTTTCTTAAGGTATGAGCTATCATCGTTCCTTTATCCAAGATCTCTTTATCTTTGTAACCGGCGATCCAATCGACAATGTGAACCAAGTGGCATTTCTTGTTCTCTTCCGAAGGACCAGATAATCTATTCTGCCAATGCATCTCTTTCAACATGAATCCTTGCCCTTAATGTTGATCTTTCAAAGAGCATTGAGCTCAGAAAGTGTTTTGAGCATTGTTCGTTCTCTCGCCTCTTGATCTTTATATTCTTGGAAGATTTTGTTCATCCGTGGTGGTATATCTTGATGATATGCTGGCCTATTCTATATCAATGGAAGAACATGGAAGATCATCTGTGTCTCTTTCTCTCAAGCTGCGAGAACACCACTTGTGTGCAAAGTCTCAAAGTGAGAATTCTGACTTCTTGAAGTCACCTATCTCGACCACGTCTTTCTGCTAAATACATTGATTCAATTCTGGAATCAGCAAGTCCATTGTCAATTCCATCCTCCGCCTTCAATCAAACCCGGAGTCTTTCCTTGTTGGCGAGTTGTCATCGTCGTTCCGCTGAAGATTTCCTCAAGACTGCTAAATCTCTCTCAATCATTTCAAGAAGAACATGGAGTTCTTTTCACCTTGGTCTCGTCAAGTAATCTTTCGAACCACCTCGTTCGATCGTCTATGCTCAATCCAGCGGATGCCATGAAGAATTTCTAGATCTTTTGTAATCCTTCTGTCCAAGTTGGTGCTATCTTTTTCTTTATCTGTTGAATCTTGCAGTTGTTCTCCACAATCTTCCTTCATATCTTCCTATTGGCTTGGTACTTCCAACATGACAACAACATCATCATCCTTATCTATCTTGAATCCGGCGAATCGTTTGCATCTATCCTTGTGTTCTAATGGAGTTCCATTAGTTAACCTTGTCAAGATCTTCAGTCTGTTTTGGTAGTTGGGTTGCATGGTTTTCCTATTCATGTGCGGAGTAATGCTTTGAGTGCGGGATTGAGTAGCTACCATACCATTACTCTTATCATTCGCTCTTGTACATTGGATTGGCAGATTAATGTAATTTAACTCATTCCACGGAAATTAGAAGTGGTCTTCATCCCTCGATACTTTTACTTCCGTCCTTGTCTATCCGGAGTGCTCTCTCGAAGAAAGTAATCAATAATCTCTTGTTGGTGATCTCGCCTTTCTACATGGAGCAAAATCTTCAATTATCTAGTGGAAGCAGCTACATTTATCTTTTCGGGTACTCTTCATTCCACCAGTGCTCGACATCCTCAAACAAGATGGAAGGAAACTATATCTGTCTTCAATTTGACAATCCCTTTCTCTTGGTAAAGCTAATTATGGTTGATGCCAGCAGACACAAATCTATTGCATTAGACTCAAGGTTAAAGAAAGCAATAAGTATCTCTACAATAAACTCCAGATCCTCCATATTCTTTTCTTCTCGGGATTCCACCATAATCTAACATCACCTCCTTGTCTAGAAGATATGTCCGCGCATCTCAATTGCGTGATTCTTGGTTCTTATCGGTGCAAGAAGAATCTAATCCGACAATGTCTAACTCAAATCTTTTTCCGTGATGTCGAGGAACTCTATTGTTTGAAGGAAATATTGTTCTCCAAACTTCTTTTCCTAAATCTGAGGGAAGGTACAATGCTACTTTCATAGTAGTGCATAACTTCTCCAAAGCAGCTCTTTTTCTTCCGGCAAGATAAGATTTATCTGCTCTTGTATCTGTAAATCTTTAATCTTAATGGTGTGTCGTTTCTTTCTCCCTGATACATCGTCCTCTCTATTTCTTTCACAAGTGGTTCAATTCTTTTAACATGTTTCTCGAGAAACCGGAGCTATGTTCATCCTATCCTTCTTGTCTTACGACAATCCTTCAATTTTTCTAATCATTTGTTTCTTGAAGCAAACGCAGACTCGCAACAAGTCTAGCAAGTGTTTCCAAGGTGTATTGGTCGCACTATTCCGTTGTTCATCATCTTGGGAATGCAAAGGATCACCTTCATTCCAAACACCCGCCTCTCCTTGTGTCTTTTTCTTTTCCTAGGAATCTCGGGGCGAGATTCTTGTTTAGTGGGGGAGAGTTGTAGCATCACAATTCTCTAACAATTGCAATGCTACTTGCCTAGTCTATATATTGCTACTTCCTATATATTATACTTGCACCATCATTATATCATGCTCATGTCATCATGCCACATTGCATTTGAGCATCATATTAAAACCTATTACATTGGTTCTTCTCCTCATATTGCATTTGCCTTATTAATATTTTTCTTCTTGATATAATGATTAATGCCTAATTTGAGTTGAGGGATGCCTTTTTTAATTCTTTCCATCCTACAATCTTGCTTAGTTCCATGTGGGTTTAACTTCCATTTTTTCCACCATCCATATATATCCGAGCTTAATATTATTCCTTGTTGGCTTTTAATTCTAGCTCATGTATTTTGGATGGATCCAATTCTACTCTGCGTGCTTCCATACATGGTTCATATCGTTTTCACAATATCTACTATGGGAGCCCTCCACCTCCTTTTTCCTCTAGTTTGATTTTGGTGAGCTTGTTTGAATTTGAATAAGGTAAGCAAGAGTTTTGAATGTAAACCAATCTATGGAAAGTAAACCTAGCTAAATCTTCTCATACCTTAGTGCCATATCTTCCTCTAGAATCATGCATGAAATGATCTTGATGTTGATCCTCCTATGCAACAAGTATCTTGGTCAATTGTTTTTATCTATCTAACCCGCACATTTTTTTCTCTCAAATCTAACTAGAGCTAAGACCTAAACCTCTCTTTTTGTCCATATAATCAATCCTAGCTAGCTAGCTATATATATCTTGCCCTAATTCCAACCCATGTGTTTACTCATACACATATACACACACTCTACAACCAAACCCAACCCATGAGTGTGAATACAAACACACACGCACATCCACACTAGCTAATCCTACTCGTGTATGTGATACACACATACACCTGTCTACACGTACACACTAAAACCATGCCATCTAGAACATGTGTGGTCATGCATCGATCCACCAAGCCAGCTAACATGTTTGTGTCTGAACCTAAACACCCCTGGCAGCTGAACCTTATGATTCGATCAAAACAGCAAGGCCAGCTTCCCATGTGCCCTGTTTCTCTTCTTGACACAAACACGAGGACACGTCGAGCGTGTGACGCCGATATCTCCAGCCACACTCGCCTCCTTTCCACAAAAAGAAGAAGTAGAGGCCGAGCATCCCCAACCACCCCCGATCTCGATCTACTCCCTCTGTTCCTATCCCTTTCACCACGCCAACAACATGGCCGCTGCCGCAGTGCGCACCCACCTACCGTCGTCCTCAGTCACCGTTCGGCACCGAGCAGTAGCGGAGCAACGTCCTCAGTCCTCGTCCGCATCGAATCAGCCGTCAAGGAGGAGTCGAACCTGCCTAGAGCATCCCCCTCCCCCTGTTGTCGACGATGTCTGTGCCGAGCGCCTCGCCCGACATGGCCACCACGCGCCTCTTCTTCCTCTTCGGCCGCCTTCGCGCCATCCAAGCTCTTCATCGAGCCCCCGGTGAGCACCGCGTCCCCCTTTTTTCCTTCTCCTGCACCGCAGCCTTGCCATCTTCACTGTCTAGTCATGGCATCCATGGCCTGAGGACATGGTCGTGTTCCAATTGTCGGCAGCCTAGGTGTAGAGGGACTCCCTTGAATACAGCATGTCCGCGAGCATCTCCACCTCCTAGACAACACCGCAGCATCGAAGACCCGCATCTCCTTGGTTTGGATCATCACCGTCCAGCCTCTGTTCTGCTAGCCATTCTCCAGTTTTCGTCAGAAACTTTTTGTTCAGACTACCCGAATACAGTTCCGTTCAAAGCCGGCAATGTTCCCCTTTATACATCAACTCCAGCTTGAATCGCAGCTCCGACCTTTCACCGCTGCACCCCGCGCTACATATGCATTCCACGATCAGCACCAGCGCCTCCAGGCAATGGACGCCTTTATCAGTTTCGCCGTCGCGCACGCCCATGTCAGTCAGCAAGCCATGCGCCTGGAAAGGACGTTTTCCAGCTAGCTAATTTTATGTGTGTGCCTTTTGATTCACCTACTAGCTAGGCTGGCTGTTTAGCTAGCTATATATATGACCAAGGGTTGATCAATTCAGCAGCTGTCTAGTAGTTTGCTATCTGAGTTTTATTCACTCACCTGAGGAGCCAATTCAGTTTGATCAGCCGAATACCAACTCACCCGACGTATCTGATGTAAATTCAATCGAGCTTCCTCTTTTATCAGTAATCGAATAGTATCCTATTGGTTAGCTACCGGTTTCTTCATTTGATCCATCCCAAGATAGATCCCTACTTACCCTACTTGAATCCACCCTTTTTTTCCTAAACTGAGCGGGTGTCAAAAGAAAAGAAACAAGTCACTGTACATTAAACCTCTATAGAAAAACTCACTAAAAATTCAAAGATTTTTCAACATGAGAAGTTTTTGGTTCGCTCAAATATTCTGGATATGATATTTTATCTGTTATTTGGATAATCCTAATAGGCACACCTATGGCCATTTTGCCCTTTTCCCAATTAAAAATGCATTTCGTAATAACTTTTTATTTTTAATTCCAAATAATATAAATGATATATGTTTCTTGATCAGAAAAATGCCAGGAACTCAAATATGCCATCCAAAATAATTTTTGAGCAATTTAAATTTTCAAAATTATTTAAATGTCAATTAATGCCTTTATCTTAAATAAATTCATAACTTTAATCCCGTAATTCCAAATTCGACAAATAATATGTTTAAATCAATTAGCGCAACGAGCCTGTTCTATTTATGCATTCCATGATATGAATTGAAGCATGCATCATATAAAAACTTAAAAACCTGAATGGTTTATGCAAGTAAAAACTTGACCAAATAATTAATAAAAGTGCTTATTTATTGTTTCCACACCTCACCCTTGCCATGTTATGTTATACCATGCAATTGTGCATCATTTCATCATGGCATACCTTGTTGCTTGTTGCATATGATTTATATGATTGCGCAATGTATTTATTTCGGCCCCTTGTGTGTTTGGTTTTATCCGGATAGACACTGAGCAAGGAGAATATCAGGAGCCTCAGGAGTATTACCCGGATCCTTCATATTCAGCAACAGAACTGCCAGGCAAGCACTACCACATGCTTGCATACATATAGTACCTATTGCCTCTATCTTATTCTTGCATCATTGAGTCGCGATTGCATTAAATTGAATCCCAAGTATTGCATAGCCTTTACTTTTAAACCCCACCGAGCCTGTTCCTCAATCCCATTAGCCATTACTACAGGAGTTGTTTGAGCCATGCGAGTCGTAGAACAGCATGTATAGGGTATGTGAGTGTCTGATGGATAACGAGGTACCTAAACAATTTAACCTGAGTAGTAATGAGATAACTAATGAAAGAGGCACCGATGGCCAATATCTGTTATTTGGTTTTTCCTGCCCACTTGTGTCCCGTAGGACCCCGAGTACTTGATTCCTGTTCCTTGACTATTCGCACTATCCACATCCGGGAGGCCTTATGGACCCCCCTGAGCCAGAGCTTGATTCATTTCTATTTCTTGTGGCCACAAACTAGTTTGGGGTTTTATTTACTATCATGTACTTATGCCATGTTACTGTTTATTTAAGATTGTGCGTGGAGCACCTGTACTGTTTTGGATGCGGAGTGTTTTCGCGGTATCGACAAGCCCAGTCACATTTTCGGGTTCCCAGTCGTTTATAACCATTGACGCAAACCCTAGGTCCGTTCCGGAGCCGGCCAACTTCGTTGCAGGTAGCTTAGTGGGCTGGCCCCCTGAAATATTTTATGAATCATGTGATCGCTTTGTCGTGAATGCCTCGTTGGGTTTTGAGTTGGTTTTTCCGAGGTTGATCGAGTGTGTGTTGCTATTTGTGCACCCCTGCAGGGTAAATCTTTCTGAAAGCCGTGTCCGCGGTTATGGACGACTTGGAGCACAGTTTCTCGATCATAGACAAGTATAACTAAAGTACCGCTGTTAATTTGACTAAATACCTGACTAGTAAATAGTGCAATACTCATGGAATGGCTAATAAAACTGCCAGCGGATGGGTTGTTCATCCGCTTTCTCGTTGGTAAGCGAGAAGGAGGATGGATCTGTTACTTTATACTGTTATAACTGTTGTTCTAATTAACGGACATCCGTTTATCTTTGGTTAGGAGGATGGTTAGCGAGTATCTATAGACTTGTTAGTTATTATCTTTTGCTGCAATTGCGTCACCCCAGGTATATGTCCATTTTAGAGGCATAAAGACTTGCTGAGTACCCCTAGGGTCTCACACGATAAATTGTTTGATTCAGATGAACATGTGTATTCGCAAGATGGTTACTGGGTGGAGGAGACAAATGATGTTGGCAACGATCACTCGGTGTAGAGATTCCGGGGATGGGGATCCGTGAGATCTGTGGGCGGGATGTGTTTTTTTTATGTGGCATCTTATGCCGATTTGCTTCTTATCCGTACTCAGATCTTGTTTTCCGCTTCCGCCTGATACTCTGATGTTTGATGTATGAGGAGCTATCCTAAACTATTATCTCTATCTAGGATATTTGGATCTTGCCATATGGCGTTGCAATATTTCTATTTCTTTTAGATGGAATGGCTCTGAGAACTGTTGTATGGTAGCTTGCATACATACATACTCACTTGTGTATGTATTTGATCTCTTCACCTGTTGCCTACGCCGCTCGCTCTTGTCCCGATGTCTTGGAAGTGGTTAGGACGGCCGACGGGTCTACACGTGGGCGCTCCTCTGGACCCCCGCTGTACTATTTTAACCACTTCCGTTTCATCCAGGCTTGAACTTAGAGCGTAGGGTCCGAGGTAGTTACAATTGGTATCAGAGCCATCCCGCCCTTCAGGGTCTCAGCCAAATGATCGCTGTCAGTCTAGCAAATATTTTGGTAGCTATGTATACTAGGGAAAAACAAAACGCGAGAATAGGACTGCTCCCACTTTTCTTCTTACCCACCCACCCACCCTTTTCTGGTAAGGAAGTGTAACGTTTTCAATCCTCTTCTAAAAATTCAAACTAGGATTCACGTGTTCTGGGTTTCCGTAGTACCATAGAAAGTGTGTGTAAGTGTGTATCTCCTTTTCTATCTGTTGCATCCAACCTTGTTGTCGCAATCTTCTTTTGGTTATCAACTGTTGGTACAGTCCATATTGACAGGTTTTTGTAAACCGACGCGATCTATCCGACTCATTGTTAACCGGTGCCATCTTGTTAAGGGTGTTCTTCCTTCCAGCATGCTTTCACAGAATGTGGAGTTGCTAATCCCTATCTGATAAGTGGTTTTGCGCATTTATTGGTATTTTAATGCCGAAAAATCTGGAAATTTTTTCTTTGATACATCTGTGTTTCCACACTCCTCTTCAGTCGTGTGTGAAACATTATCTATCTTCCTTTTATCGGCATGCCCATGCTAACTCATTCTTTTGTCACCGGCGCTTAATCCTAGAGTTTTACTTCATCATCAATTCTTCTAGGCTAAATACATAACATGTGTCGACTCGATGCTTGTGATCGTAATTTGGTTCTCGGCAAAGCTATATGACAGTTATCATGAGTGGAGTATGATCAATACTATAAATCCTATCCTCCAAATGATGGCGGTTATCTCCTGTGATTTTGAGTTACACCGTGATCATATCTATTCATATTCAAGTATCTTTGGCAATCCGGAGTTTTCTCAAGGCACTACGGTGGTCTATCATCTGTTTATCATGCTTCACATCTTTTTGGAACTACATATCTGCAAAATTCTCTTTGATACGAAGGAATTGCATCTTTTTGCCTCTGATAGCTTTTCTTAAGGTATGAGCTATCATCGTTCCTTTATCCAAGATCTCTTTATCTTTGTAACCGGCGATCCAATCGACAATGTGAACCAAGTGGCATTTCTTGTTCTCTTCCGAAGGACCAGATAATCTATTCTGCCAATGCATCTCTTTCAACATGAATCCTTGCCCTTAATGTTGATCTTTCAAAGAGCATTGAGCTCAGAAAGTGTTTTGAGCATTGTTCGTTCTCTCGCCTCTTGATCTTTATATTCTTGGAAGATTTTGTTCATCCGTGGTGGTATATCTTGATGATATGCTGGCCTATTCTATATCAATGGAAGAACATGGAAGATCATCTGTGTCTCTTTCTCTCAAGCTGCGAGAACACCACTTGTGTGCAAAGTCTCAAAGTGAGAATTCTGACTTCTTGAAGTCACCTATCTCGACCACGTCTTTCTGCTAAATACATTGATTCAATTCTGGAATCAGCAAGTCCATTGTCAATTCCATCCTCCGCCTTCAATCAAACCCGGAGTCTTTCCTTGTTGGCGAGTTGTCATCGTCGTTCCGCTGAAGATTTCCTCAAGACTGCTAAATCTCTCTCAATCATTTCAAGAAGAACATGGAGTTCTTTTCACCTTGGTCTCGTCAAGTAATCTTTCGAACCACCTCGTTCGATCGTCTATGCTCAATCCAGCGGATGCCATGAAGAATTTCTAGATCTTTTGTAATCCTTCTGTCCAAGTTGGTGCTATCTTTTTCTTTATCTGTTGAATCTTGCAGTTGTTCTCCACAATCTTCCTTCATATCTTCCTATTGGCTTGGTACTTCCAACATGACAACAACATCATCATCCTTATCTATCTTGAATCCGGCGAATCGTTTGCATCTATCCTTGTGTTCTAATGGAGTTCCATTAGTTAACCTTGTCAAGATCTTCAGTCTGTTTTGGTAGTTGGGTTGCATGGTTTTCCTATTCATGTGCGGAGTAATGCTTTGAGTGCGGGATTGAGTAGCTACCATACCATTACTCTTATCATTCGCTCTTGTACATTGGATTGGCAGATTAATGTAATTTAACTCATTCCACGGAAATTAGAAGTGGTCTTCATCCCTCGATACTTTTACTTCCGTCCTTGTCTATCCGGAGTGCTCTCTCGAAGAAAGTAATCAATAATCTCTTGTTGGTGATCTCGCCTTTCTACATGGAGCAAAATCTTCAATTATCTAGTGGAAGCAGCTACATTTATCTTTTCGGGTACTCTTCATTCCACCAGTGCTCGACATCCTCAAACAAGATGGAAGGAAACTATATCTGTCTTCAATTTGACAATCCCTTTCTCTTGGTAAAGCTAATTATGGTTGATGCCAGCAGACACAAATCTATTGCATTAGACTCAAGGTTAAAGAAAGCAATAAGTATCTCTACAATAAACTCCAGATCCTCCATATTCTTTTCTTCTCGGGATTCCACCATAATCTAACATCACCTCCTTGTCTAGAAGATATGTCCGCGCATCTCAATTGCGTGATTCTTGGTTCTTATCGGTGCAAGAAGAATCTAATCCGACAATGTCTAACTCAAATCTTTTTCCGTGATGTCGAGGAACTCTATTGTTTGAAGGAAATATTGTTCTCCAAACTTCTTTTCCTAAATCTGAGGGAAGGTACAATGCTACTTTCATAGTAGTGCATAACTTCTCCAAAGCAGCTCTTTTTCTTCCGGCAAGATAAGATTTATCTGCTCTTGTATCTGTAAATCTTTAATCTTAATGGTGTGTCGTTTCTTTCTCCCTGATACATCGTCCTCTCTATTTCTTTCACAAGTGGTTCAATTCTTTTAACATGTTTCTCGAGAAACCGGAGCTATGTTCATCCTATCCTTCTTGTCTTACGACAATCCTTCAATTTTTCTAATCATTTGTTTCTTGAAGCAAACGCAGACTCGCAACAAGTCTAGCAAGTGTTTCCAAGGTGTATTGGTCGCACTATTCCGTTGTTCATCATCTTGGGAATGCAAAGGATCACCTTCATTCCAAACACCCGCCTCTCCTTGTGTCTTTTTCTTTTCCTAGGAATCTCGGGGCGAGATTCTTGTTTAGTGGGGGAGAGTTGTAGCATCACAATTCTCTAACAATTGCAATGCTACTTGCCTAGTCTATATATTGCTACTTCCTATATATTATACTTGCACCATCATTATATCATGCTCATGTCATCATGCCACATTGCATTTGAGCATCATATTAAAACCTATTACATTGGTTCTTCTCCTCATATTGCATTTGCCTTATTAATATTTTTCTTCTTGATATAATGATTAATGCCTAATTTGAGTTGAGGGATGCCTTTTTTAATTCTTTCCATCCTACAATCTTGCTTAGTTCCATGTGGGTTTAACTTCCATTTTTTCCACCATCCATTATATCCAGCTTAATATTATTCCTTGTTGGCTTTTAATTCTAGCTTGTAATTGGATATCAATTCCATCCGTGCCCATACAGGTTCTCAGCCATATATGATCCTTGTCTCCTCTTTTATTTTGGTAGCTATGTATACTAGGGAAAAACAAAATGCGAGAATAGGACTGCTCCCCTTTTCTTCTACCCACCCTCCACCCTTTTCTGAATAAGGAAGTGTAATTTTCAATCCTCTTCTAAAAATCAAATAATTCAGTGTTCTGGGTTTCCAGTCCATGGAAAGTGTGCTAAGTCTGTATCTCCTTTTTATCTGTTAATCCAACCTTGCATGCAATCTTCTTGGTTATCAACTGTGGTACAGTCCATATTGACAGGTTTTTGTAAACCGACGTGATCTATCCGACTCATGTTAACCTGCCATCTTGTTAAGGGTGTTCTTCCTTCCAGCATGCTTTCACAGAATGTGGAGTTGCTAATCCCTATCTGATAAGTGGTTTTGCGCATTTATTGGTATTTTAATGCCGAAAAATCTGGAAATTTTTTCTTTGATACATCTGTGTTTCCACACTCCTCTTCAGTCGTGTGTGAAACATTATCTATCTTCCTTTTATCGGCATGCCCATGCTAACTCATTCTTTTGTCACCGGCGCTTAATCCTAGAGTTTTACTTCATCATCAATTCTTCTAGGCTAAATACATAACATGTGTCGACTCGATGCTTGTGATCGTAATTTGGTTCTCGGCAAAGCTATATGACAGTTATCATGAGTGGAGTATGATCAATACTATAAATCCTATCCTCCAAATGATGGCGGTTATCTCCTGTGATTTTGAGTTACACCGTGATCATATCTATTCATATTCAAGTATCTTTGGCAATCCGGAGTTTTCTCAAGGCACTACGGTGGTCTATCATCTGTTTATCATGCTTCACATCTTTTTGGAACTACATATCTGCAAAATTCTCTTTGATACGAAGGAATTGCATCTTTTTGCCTCTGATAGCTTTTCTTAAGGTATGAGCTATCATCGTTCCTTTATCCAAGATCTCTTTATCTTTGTAACCGGCGATCCAATCGACAATGTGAACCAAGTGGCATTTCTTGTTCTCTTCCGAAGGACCAGATAATCTATTCTGCCAATGCATCTCTTTCAACATGAATCCTTGCCCTTAATGTTGATCTTTCAAAGAGCATTGAGCTCAGAAAGTGTTTTGAGCATTGTTCGTTCTCTCGCCTCTTGATCTTTATATTCTTGGAAGATTTTGTTCATCCGTGGTGGTATATCTTGATGATATGCTGGCCTATTCTATATCAATGGAAGAACATGGAAGATCATCTGTGTCTCTTTCTCTCAAGCTGCGAGAACACCACTTGTGTGCAAAGTCTCAAAGTGAGAATTCTGACTTCTTGAAGTCACCTATCTCGACCACGTCTTTCTGCTAAATACATTGATTCAATTCTGGAATCAGCAAGTCCATTGTCAATTCCATCCTCCGCCTTCAATCAAACCCGGAGTCTTTCCTTGTTGGCGAGTTGTCATCGTCGTTCCGCTGAAGATTTCCTCAAGACTGCTAAATCTCTCTCAATCATTTCAAGAAGAACATGGAGTTCTTTTCACCTTGGTCTCGTCAAGTAATCTTTCGAACCACCTCGTTCGATCGTCTATGCTCAATCCAGCGGATGCCATGAAGAATTTCTAGATCTTTTGTAATCCTTCTGTCCAAGTTGGTGCTATCTTTTTCTTTATCTGTTGAATCTTGCAGTTGTTCTCCACAATCTTCCTTCATATCTTCCTATTGGCTTGGTACTTCCAACATGACAACAACATCATCATCCTTATCTATCTTGAATCCGGCGAATCGTTTGCATCTATCCTTGTGTTCTAATGGAGTTCCATTAGTTAACCTTGTCAAGATCTTCAGTCTGTTTTGGTAGTTGGGTTGCATGGTTTTCCTATTCATGTGCGGAGTAATGCTTTGAGTGCGGGATTGAGTAGCTACCATACCATTACTCTTATCATTCGCTCTTGTACATTGGATTGGCAGATTAATGTAATTTAACTCATTCCACGGAAATTAGAAGTGGTCTTCATCCCTCGATACTTTTACTTCCGTCCTTGTCTATCCGGAGTGCTCTCTCGAAGAAAGTAATCAATAATCTCTTGTTGGTGATCTCGCCTTTCTACATGGAGCAAAATCTTCAATTATCTAGTGGAAGCAGCTACATTTATCTTTTCGGGTACTCTTCATTCCACCAGTGCTCGACATCCTCAAACAAGATGGAAGGAAACTATATCTGTCTTCAATTTGACAATCCCTTTCTCTTGGTAAAGCTAATTATGGTTGATGCCAGCAGACACAAATCTATTGCATTAGACTCAAGGTTAAAGAAAGCAATAAGTATCTCTACAATAAACTCCAGATCCTCCATATTCTTTTCTTCTCGGGATTCCACCATAATCTAACATCACCTCCTTGTCTAGAAGATATGTCCGCGCATCTCAATTGCGTGATTCTTGGTTCTTATCGGTGCAAGAAGAATCTAATCCGACAATGTCTAACTCAAATCTTTTTCCGTGATGTCGAGGAACTCTATTGTTTGAAGGAAATATTGTTCTCCAAACTTCTTTTCCTAAATCTGAGGGAAGGTACAATGCTACTTTCATAGTAGTGCATAACTTCTCCAAAGCAGCTCTTTTTCTTCCGGCAAGATAAGATTTATCTGCTCTTGTATCTGTAAATCTTTAATCTTAATGGTGTGTCGTTTCTTTCTCCCTGATACATCGTCCTCTCTATTTCTTTCACAAGTGGTTCAATTCTTTTAACATGTTTCTCGAGAAACCGGAGCTATGTTCATCCTATCCTTCTTGTCTTACGACAATCCTTCAATTTTTCTAATCATTTGTTTCTTGAAGCAAACGCAGACTCGCAACAAGTCTAGCAAGTGTTTCCAAGGTGTATTGGTCGCACTATTCCGTTGTTCATCATCTTGGGAATGCAAAGGATCACCTTCATTCCAAACACCCGCCTCTCCTTGTGTCTTTTTCTTTTCCTAGGAATCTCGGGGCGAGATTCTTGTTTAGTGGGGGAGAGTTGTAGCATCACAATTCTCTAACAATTGCAATGCTACTTGCCTAGTCTATATATTGCTACTTCCTATATATTATACTTGCACCATCATTATATCATGCTCATGTCATCATGCCACATTGCATTTGAGCATCATATTAAAACCTATTACATTGGTTCTTCTCCTCATATTGCATTTGCCTTATTAATATTTTTCTTCTTGATATAATGATTAATGCCTAATTTGAGTTGAGGGATGCCTTTTTTAATTCTTTCCATCCTACAATCTTGCTTAGTTCCATGTGGGTTTAACTTCCATTTTTTCCACCATCCATATATATCCGAGCTTAATATTATTCCTTGTTGGCTTTTAATTCTAGCTCATGTATTTTGGATGGATCCAATTCTACTCTGCGTGCTTCCATACATGGTTCATATCGTTTTCACAATATCTACTATGGGAGCCCTCCACCTCCTTTTTCCTCTAGTTTGATTTTGGTGAGCTTGTTTGAATTTGAATAAGGTAAGCAAGAGTTTTGAATGTAAACCAATCTATGGAAAGTAAACCTAGCTAAATCTTCTCATACCTTAGTGCCATATCTTCCTCTAGAATCATGCATGAAATGATCTTGATGTTGATCCTCCTATGCAACAAGTATCTTGGTCAATTGTTTTTATCTATCTAACCCGCACATTTTTTTCTCTCAAATCTAACTAGAGCTAAGACCTAAACCTCTCTTTTTGTCCATATAATCAATCCTAGCTAGCTAGCTATATATATCTTGCCCTAATTCCAACCCATGTGTTTACTCATACACATATACACACACTCTACAACCAAACCCAACCCGTGAGTGTGAATACAAACACACACGCACATCCACACTAGCTAATCCTACTCGTGTATGTGATACACACATACACCTGTCTACACGTACACACTAAAACCATGCCATCTAGAACATGTGTGGTCATGCATCGATCCACCAAGCCAGCTAACATGTTTGTGTCTGAACCTAAACACCCCTGGCAGCTGAACCTTATGATTCGATCAAAACAGCAAGGCCAGCTTCCCATGTGCCCTGTTTCTCTTCTTGACACAAACACGAGGACACGTCGAGCGTGTGACGCCGATATCTCCAGCCACACTCGCCTCCTTTCCACAAAAAGAAGAAGTAGAGGCCGAGCATCCCCAACCACCCCCGATCTCGATCTACTCCCTCTGTTCCTATCCCTTTCACCACGCCAACAACATGGCCGCCGCCGCAGTGCGCACCCACCTACCGTCGTCCTCAGTCACCGTTCGGCACCGAGCAGTAGCGGAGCAACGTCCCAGTCCTCGTCCGCATCGAATCAGCCGTCAAGGAGGAGTCGAACCTGCCTAGAGCATCCCCCTCCCCCTGTTGTCGACGATGTCTGTGCCGAGCGCCTCGCCCGACATGGCCACCACGCGCCTCTTCTTCCTCTTCGGCCGCCTTCGCGCCATCCAAGCTCTTCATCGAGCCCCCGGTGAGCACCGCGTCCCCCTTTTTTCCTTCTCCTGCACCGCAGCCTTGCCATCTTCACTGTCTAGTCATGGCATCCATGGCTGAGGACATGGTCGTGTTCCAATTGTCGGCAGCCTAGGTGTAGAGGGACTCCCTTGAATACAGCATGTCCGCGAGCATCTCCACCTCCTAGACAACACCGCAGCATCGAAGACCCGCATCTCCTTGGTTTGGATCATCACCGTCCAGCCTCTGTTCTGCTAGCCATTCTTCAGTTTTCGTCAGAAACTTTTTGTTCAGACTACCCGAATACAGTTCCGTTCAAAGCCGGCAATGTTCCCCTTTATACATCAACTCCAGCTTGAATCGCAGCTCCGACCTTTCACCGCTGCACCCCGCGCTACATATGCATTCCACGATCAGCACCAGCGCCTCCAGGCAATGGACGCCTTTATCAGTTTCGCCGTCGCGCACGCCCATGTCAGTCAGCAAGCCATGCGCCTGGAAAGGACGTTTTCCAGCTAGCTAATTTTATGTGTGTGCCTTTTGATTCACCTACTAGCTAGGCTGGCTGTTTAGCTAGCTATATATATGACCAAGGGTTGATCAATTCAGCAGCTGTCTAGTAGTTTGCTATCTGAGTTTTATTCACTCACCTGAGGAGCCAATTCAGTTTGATCAGCCGAATACCAACTCACCCGACGTATCTGATGTAAATTCAATCGAGCTTCCTCTTTTATCAGTAATCGAATAGTATCATATTGGTTAGCTACCGGTTTCTTCATTTGATCCATCCCAAGATAGATCCCTACTTACCCTACTTGAATCCACCCTTTTTTTTCCTAAACTGAGCGGGTGTCAAAAGAAAAGAAACAAGTCACTGTACATTAAACCTCTATAGAAAAACTCACTAAAAATTCAAAGATTTTTCAACATGAGAAGTTTTTGGTTCGCTCAAATATTCTGGATATGATATTTTATCTGTTATTTGGATAATCCTAATAGGCACACCTATGGCCATTTTGCCTTTTTCCCAATTAAAAATGCATTTCGTAATAACTTTTTATTTTTAATTCCAAATAATATAAATGATATATGTTTCTTGATCAGAAAAATGCCAGGAACTCAAATATGCCATCCAAAATAATTTTTGAGCAATTTAAATTTTCAAAATTATTTAAATGTCAATTAATGCCTTTATCTTAAATAAATTCATAACTTTAATCCCGTAATTCCAAATTCGACAAATAATATGTTTAAATCGATTAGCGCAACGAGCCTGTTCTATTTATGCATTCCATGATATGAATTGAAGCATGCATCATATAAAAACTTAAAAACCTGAATGGTTTATGCAAGTAAAAACTTGACCAAATAATTAATAAAAGTGCTTATTTATTGTTTCCACACCTCACCCTTGCCATGTTATGTTATACCATGCAATTGTGCATCATTTCATCATGGCATACCTTGTTGCTTGTTGCATATGATTTATATGATTGCGCAATGTATTTATTTCGGCCCCTTGTGTGTTTGGTTTTATCCGGATAGACACTGAGCAAGGAGAATATCAGGAGCCTCAGGAGTATTACCCGGATCCTTCATATTCAGCAACAGAACTGCCAGGCAAGCACTACCACATGCTTGCATACATATAGTACCTATTGCCTCTATCTTATTCTTGCATCATTGAGTCGCGATTGCATTAAATTGAATCCCAAGTATTGCATAGCCTTTACTTTTAAACCCCACCGAGCCTGTTCCTCAATCCCATTAGCCATTACTACAGGAGTTGTTTGAGCCATGCGAGTCGTAGAACAGCATGTATAGGGTATGTGAGTGTCTGATGGATAACGAGGTACCTAAACAATTTAACCTGAGTAGTAATGAGATAACTAATGAAAGAGGCACCGATGGCCAATATCTGTTATTTGGTTTTTCCTGCCCACTTGTGTCCCGTAGGACCCCGAGTACTTGATTCCTGTTCCTTGACTATTCGCACTATCCACATCCGGGAGGCCTTATGGACCCCCCTGAGCCAGAGCTTGATTCATTTCTATTTCTTGTGGCCACAAACTAGTTTGGGGTTTTATTTACTATCATGTACTTATGCCATGTTACTGTTTATTTAAGATTGTGCGTGGAGCACCTGTACTGTTTTGGATGCGGAGTGTTTTCGCGGTATCGACAAGCCCAGTCACATTTTCGGGTTCCCAGTCGTTTATAACCATTGACGCAAACCCTGGGTCCGTTCCGGAGCCGGCCAACTTCGTTGCAGGTAGCTTAGTGGGCTGGCCCTCTGAAATATTTTATGAATCATGTGATCGCTTTGTCGTGAATGCCTCGTTGGGTTTTGAGTTGGTTTTTCCGAGGTTGATCGAGTGTGTGTTGCTATTTGTGCACCCCTGCAGGGTAAATCTTTCTGAAAGCCGTGTCCGCGGTTATGGACGACTTGGAGCACAGTTTCTCGATCATAGACAAGTATAACTAAAGTACCGCTGTTAATTTGACTAAATACCTGACTAGTAAATAGTGCAATACTCATGGAATGGCTAATAAAACTGCCAGCGGATGGGTTGTTCATCCGCTTTCTCGTTGGTAAGCGAGAAGGAGGATGGATCTGTTACTTTATACTGTTATAACTGTTGTTCTAATTAACGGACATCCGTTTATCTTTGGTTAGGAGGATGGTTAGCGAGTATCTATAGACTTGTTAGTTATTATCTTTTGCTGCAATTGCGTCACCCCAGGTATATGTCCATTTTAGAGGCATAAAGACTTGCTGAGTACCCCTAGGGTCTCACACGATAAATTGTTTGATTCAGATGAACATGTGTATTCGCAAGATGGTTACTGGGTGGAGGAGACAAATGATGTTGGCAACGATCACTCGGTGTAGAGATTCCGGGGATGGGGATCCGTGAGATCTGTGGGCGGGATGTGTTTTTTTTATGTGGCATCTTATGCCGATTTGCTTCTTATCCGTACTCAGATCTTGTTTTCCGCTTCCGCCTGATACTCTGATGTTTGATGTATGAGGAGCTATCCTAAACTATTATCTCTATCTAGGATATTTGGATCTTGCCGTATGGCGTTGCAATATTTCTATTTTTTTGGATGGAATGGCTCTGAGAACTGTTGTATGGTAGCTTGCATACATACTCACTTGTGTATGTATTTGATCTCTTCGCCTGTTGCCTACGTCGCTCGCTCTTGTTCCGATGTCTTGGAAATGGTTAGGATGGCCGACTGGTCTACACGTGGGCGGTCCTCTGGACCCCTGCTATATTATTTTAACCACTTCCGTTTCATCCAGGCTTGAACTTAGAGCGTAGGGTCCGAGGTAGTTACACATACACTCAGCACTGTGGCTAAATCCGACATCTCCATCTCTAAAGTTCACAAAAATACATTATATTTGCTAATATTCTTGCATGTTTTGCTAGCAGTATTCAGAATAATTATGTATAACTACGCTATGAAGTTATATTATCACCAAGTACCTACAATTTCGTTATTTTTGCAGATCAATTTATAGTGAATGAGATGGAACAAAACAAGTTTCTACACCTGTGAGAATATTTGCAGGGAACACTAGATTTAGCAGTGGAAGTTCAGTTCATTTGGGGCAAAAATTGTTCTAGAATTATAGTACACGCCCATCTTATGCCCCTATACCCAGATATAATAGAATAAATGAACAAAAAATTACTCCCTCCAATCCAAATTAGTTGACTCAGATTTGTCTAGATTCAAATGTATCTACTTGTTTTAGTGTAGATACATCCAAATCTAGATAAAACCAAGTTAACTAATTTGAATCGGAGGGAGCACAACAAAGTCAAGTACACTGCATGTAGTAACCAAAGTTATGCGCCTCAACTACAGATCTACGGTGTGCTTACCTTGCGGCAGTGCTTGGCAATGCTAGTGTAGAGTGCCGACAAAGCCGACGCTGATCTTGAAGCGGTCGTCCCTGGCCATGCTGGGTTTCCATGGCACCCAGCCAGGTTGATCTCTATGTCGACGAACTTCCGCTCCGACTACCCGCCGCCCGCTGCCGAGGCATAGTCGCGTGGGGAGCTGGGGTGGCGGAGGTGCCAGGACGCGGTTTTCTCCCTGGAACTGAACTTAGGGATTAGGGTTAGGTGGTGCTCCGATCGGGTGTGGATGAGGGTAATTGGAAGAAGCCCGTCTGGTTCATGCTGAGGGAGGAAGACGAGCGGGAGCGGCGTGATGCTGAAAAGGAAACCGGCAACGGCGACCGGCGGCGGCGGGATAAAAATGGAGATTTGTTTCTTTCTAGATCGGATATTTGTGAGTCCAGGGATTGGGGAGGCTGAGAGTGAGAGGATGTGTGCTGTTGGTCCGTTAAATTAGAAACTTTTGTTGAGGGAAAAATAAAATATTCAGAACTCTCTCCGCTATTTGTGCAAATACTCATACGAAGCCCACGTTATATCTCACCATTCTCTCTATTACTCGGCCTGGTTAGCTTTTAGGCTATCGGCCCATTGAGTGGAGGAAAAAATTCCAATACCTATTCTAGGCCTCGTGCATTGGCCAACAGCGGAAGCATTATTATACTGGTAAAAAGGACGGATTTCCTAAAAAAAAGTTAAATAGGACGGGTGTAGTTCTAATGCTTGTGCGGCTGTTTTCTACGATGGTTATCAAGTAGGCCACTAAAAGGTTTGTCATGTGTTCGACACGAGATGAAGTCATAATTTTTTACTTAAATGACAATAAAATTATATAAATAATTCAAACTTTATGAAATTTGATATCTTTCAACACCAGCCTCGTCATTTTGGAAGACAATAACAATTACAGTACTGGGACCTAAATAGCATCTTGTATTTATGGGTTGGTTCCTCTCGACGAAAAGTGGCTGTTCACGATTGTGCTACGCGTGAAACAAAGTAGTTAAAGCAATCATATTCTTGTATTTTAAACAATATGAAATTGAATCGTGATAAAATATGATTTTACGAACTTGAAAGTTTTTTATTTCATCTAGGGGAGTACAAATTGTTTTGGATCATATCAATTAGTGGTCATGAAATTTGTCACAACATTAATGCCAAGGCGAGCCTACTTTTCTTTTTCTATTTTATGTCCTTTTTATGAATATCATAATATTCATCGAGGAATTTTCATGAATCTCGAAGCTAATTTTCTATTTTATTTAGCATCTTATTCTCCTTTTTCTTCTTTCTAGAAAATAAACGCCCCTTCATGGTTTGGACTGAATCTCTTATGAAGCCCAGACATAGCCTCTTTTACACTACAAGAAATTTGGTGATACATGACCCTTCATATTGGTCACTGAAAGGTCATAGTTTTTAATTTGTGACCTTTTTGTAACCAAATACAGAAGGTCAAAAGCTGAGGGTCACTAGTTAAACACCATGACCTTTTTTCTAAATTGATCGTAGATGTCTACGACCAATTCAGTTGGTCACAGATTCTATGACCAACTGTATTGGTCGCATACTGTCTGCCCTGTCCACGTCAGATCCTACGTGGCCGATCCTACATGGCAAATCTGTGACTAATTGAATAGGTCGTCGATCAAATTTAGCCCGGTCCAGTTAGGTGTTTTATATGGGCCAAGCCCAACAATTATGGTCATTTTACATGGCCCGCTTGGCTAGTTTTAGTCCATTTCTAATTAGGCCTTGGCATTTTAGGGTTCATTTCTTGTTTGGGCCATAGCCTTTTTTAATGGCCTGCTTGGCTATTTTCAAATCATTTCTGTTTGGGCCTATAGGCCTTTTCAACCCACTTTCTATTTGGGTCGAGGTCTTTTCAGAGCCTAAAATGTACTAAGCTTGACTTGTCAATCCTTTTAGAGGCCCCACCTCTTAGTTTCACATTTTCAGATTAAATAAATTGTATATTTAAGCAAGATATCATCAAACTACAAGCCAGATTTGTCTAATATTAAGATCACATCATAATGACACATATCACAAAAAACCTTTAACATTACAAAACCTCAACCTGGGTTAACAACCAACATAGAGACAAAAAAAGCTAGTATCTACACAAGTCTGCCAAAGGAAGTTACTACGCTGAAGCGCGTGCTCCAGCAAGCTTGCACGCATAGGAGGACAACCTACAACAAGCAGAGCTCTGCTCGGCCACGCCTTATTGGCCTCCGGTCCTCGTCCGACTGCAGTCGCTCTCTCCACGTCGGTCTTCCGCTGTTAGCTGCTACAGGCTCCTCTCACATCAAAAAAGAGAACACGCTGGTATGTCGCTATTTCCTACAAGCAGCACAACACAGGCACATGAAGATTAGGTAATAGAACAGATTTACACCAACATATTTGCAAATGACTAGAATTTATGAGAACTGTTGAAGTTAAGCAATAGATTGTTGTAAAGTGGCACATGCAAGGAAGAAGTTCATCTACACAACAAGATGCATTAGGTACAGAAGTTTCAAACCCGATATCAGTGCTTTAGGGATATGCATGGTCAATGTGCCCATTAATGTCAGTAGATATATGTAAAGCAGTAAAAGTGTTAGTACAGTAGAACTATACAAGAGGAATCAGATCCTTGAAAGAGTTACTAACAACAAAAGCATAGTTAACAAATCAGAAATGATGCATGAATCACTACTAATACAACAACATGAAATTCTTATGAGCATGGTTACACATATGAGCTGCTGTCATAGCATATATATCAAAACAAAAGGTCGGTGGACAATTGAAACATTGCTGAACCATACCATCTAAGAATCTCCAAATAACTGTCAGCGGGATCCCCACACATGCACGAGAGAGTTAGAAGAAAAAAGAGATGAACACAACATCTTACTACCTAATTAAAGAAAACCTGGACTGACCGAAACTCGCACGTAGGTGACAGCGCAGGTTATTCTAAACGTGAAGATTAACTGATAGAAATAGAATAGAAACTGAAGTCAAAACTAGCAATGCAGAAGGTTTATTCAACAATAAAAAGACCCATGTGACGCCTCCGGATCTCGTCCCGTGCGCCGGCGGGCAAGACCACCGTGACTCGGTCGGATCTTGTCCCACATGATGACTCACCATGGCTGGCTGCGGCGCTTCGGTTGCTAGCTCGCCATAGTCTGGATCAACCCCCTTCTTTTCTCCTGAAACATATTATAATGCATTATAACATCAAATAGATAAGAAGCTTTGTTATTTTGCAAGAAGATGATGTTATATGATCAGGTTAAAATGCAAAATCATACATGAAAGAATCAGATCGTGACAATCTTACTATTTTGCACTCATGACCTGGGTTAAGTTATTTATTTCCACACATGGATTAAGGTAAAGGAAAATCCTTGGGCAGTTGGACTTGTATGTTCTACAATACTCACAGAATGCTAACTCAAGACAGTACTAGAGGCTCTTGAGCATCCCTCAATGAAGAAATGATATAGAGTGTTATACGTTTCAGAAAAAATCTAAAACCTAGTCTTAAGTTATGGTCTTGCAAAGTTTTAGTGAAAATATCGTTGACGCACATGATTAATTATGAAATAGAAATACCTCAAAAACAACTTATAAGCATCTACTAAACGGTTAGCTGAATAAAAAATATCACATTTAAACATTAATGATACATTTACATGTTCAGATTAGCTTAAACAACCCAAGCAATTAAGATGCAGGTCCCTAATTGAACCCAATAGAAAATTTTGCACATTGTTGGATTGTGGCACCAACATGGAAATTAAGATATCTCTACTATTTTAATTCGAGAACAAAGAGATTCCATGGCATCGAATTAAAACAACATGAAATAAAATTATAACAGGATGGGGTCGAACAGAATTATAATTGTAGCCTGGTCGACCTAAATTAACTCTATGTCCCTGTTTTTGAGACGAACTCATCCAGATCGGGATAAACAGGGAGCACAAATTAGAGTACTGGCATAGGCAGAGCACCACAAATAAACAACCAGATAAAAGATGGGGAAATAGGTAGAACACAAAAGAGTAGGGGTTAGTACTACCTATTGCGGGTGATGGAAGACATATCCCTGGAGCTCGAGGTCAGACTGCTAGCTACGATGCCGAGTAGGTTCTCGTTGTCCTTCAGTAGGTGTTCCCGGTCCTTGAGTATCCTGGCGATGCCGAAGACCATGGCGATGTGCATGTCGTGGCTTCCCCTTGTGGCCGGCTTGCCTGCTCCTCCACATTGTTTTATTGTGGCCAGCCTCGTGACCAGCGGGCGTGCTGGAGATCCCAAGCACAAGCAGTGCGGCGAGGCCCTTGGTGAGGTGCGCATCAGAGTCGACCTGGAACCTGACGGAGCTGGACGCGTCCGCCTACCTCGAGCGCGGCGTGTACCCAGAGAGTGGGCGGCGGATCGAAGGCATCTCGCGGCGTCTTGGGTCGATGCAAAACTAAGGGCGGCGTGAGGGACTGGGGTGAGAAGAAGATACGGGGGTGTTTGGGGGGTGACAGCGGCGGGGGCGTTCGGGAGGTGGCGGCGGGGACAGGCGTTTGGGAGGTGGCGGCTGTGGATCTGTGGGGGAGGGGCGGCGGCAGGGAGAGAGAGCTTTTGCGAGAGAAGATGGTGTGTGAGGGTTAGGGTTTGCGAGGTTTTGCCATCGGGGTCTGGACGGGTGGTGTAGGGATTTGACGAAACTACCCCTGCATTCTTCTATGGTACAAGACTGGGAAATGTAGGGCATTTCAGTCAATTCATGTCAAAAGTGTGGGGAGGCGCGGGAGGCAGGAGATACTGGCGCTGTTATCTTGGAGCGTTGGATTCAGGCCACCTGAACGGTTGATACTGCTTAGGTGGGCTGATCTGTGGCTAGCCTGGTACTCTCTTCTGATTGGCTGGTTCTATTTCATTTTTTGAGTGCTAAAATCAGATATTTTGTGAAGCACTACCAAGAATAAGGTTTAAAATTGTATCAACCAATTTTTAATAAATAGCCGCATTTCATTCACATAGTAACCAATTAGAGTATCGCAAACATTTCTGCCGTGGTGTCATATTATGGTCCAAACAAGGTGAATCCTTCGCGTGGTGTCATATTATGTGACATAGTTGCAAGGAAAAATACCAAACTAGGTATATAATAGATATTTCAAAAAAACCTTCTCATAAATGACCTATCATGTTCGAGGTTTCATGGCTTTCAGGTCAAAAGACCAATGTTATGGCCTAAACAATGGCATAATTTGTGATAATGTGCCCATATTATGCACACACACGTGTATCTTGGAATGGCCAACAATGTTGTAGGAGGAAGTTTTCCTTTTCGCTGCATGGAAAAGACATTTTCTATTTTTCGAGTGCTAAAAACAGGGTGTTTTGTTAAGAAACTACCAAATGAAAGTTTCAAAATGCTACCACAATATTTAAAAAAAATTACTATACCATGTTACATGGCCAATGTCCCAACTAGGGTATCTAAAACCTTTCCTTCCACCCCTGGTGAAAAGACAAATTCCTGCCAAATCGGTAGGAAGCGGTCCAGTTTGAACTACATGTACATTATATAATGCTCATGATTTTTTGCAAAAATCATTTTTAGACTCATAATATGCTGTTTTATCAGAGATCCGCTAAAATTTTAGCGAGACTCATCCCCTATCTTCATGCCCGCCGTTTTGACCATAGTTTGAAACGAGAAAATTTTGAAACGGGCATAAGAAATTCAAAAACGGTCCGAATAAGGTTAACCCTTCGCGTGGTGTCATATTATGTGACATAGTTTTAAGGAAAAATACCAAACTTTGTATATTGCAAGTTTCTCGAAAAAACCTTCACAGAAATGACCTATCATGTTCGAGGTTTCATGGCTTTTAGGCCAAACGACCAATGATACGGCCAGAATCATGGCATAGTTTGTCATAATGTGCCCATATTATGCACCCATGTGTATCATGGGATGGCGAACAATGTTGCAGGAGGAAGTTTTCCTTTTCGTTGCACGGAAAAGCCATTTTCTAACACTCATGATTTTTTGAAATAATCATTTTTAGACTCACAATATGATGTTTCTTCAGAGATCCAATGCAAGTTTAGCGAGGCTCATCCCGTATCTTCATGCCCGCCATTTTGACCATAGTTTGAAACGAGAAAATTTTGAAACGGGCATAAGAAATTCAAAAACGGCCGAACAAGGTTAACCCTTTGCGTGGTGTCGTATTATGTGACATAGTTTCAAGAACAAATACCAAACTTGGTATATTGCAAGTTTTTCGAAAAATCTTTCACAAAAATGACCTATCATGTTCGAGGTTTCATGGCTTTTAGGCCAAACGACCAATGATACGGCCAGAATCGTGGCATAGTTTGTCATAATGTGCCCATATTATGCACCCATGTGTATCATGGGATGGCGAACAATGTTGTAGGAGGAAGTTTTTCTTTTCGTTGCATGGAAAAGCCATTTTCTATTTTCCTAGTGCCAAAATTGGGGCGTTTTGTGAAGCAACCACCAAACAGTGAATACAAAATGGTACCACTCCATTTTTCAAAAATAATAGACCCACCTTACATGAACAATGTCCCAACCGAGGATTCGTAAACCTTTCCATCCACCCCTGGTGAAAACGACAAATATCGGCCGAATCGGTAGTAAGTGGATCCGGTTTGAACTACAGGTACATGATCTAACACTCATGATTTTTTGAAAAAATCATTTTTAGACTCACAATATGATGTTTCTTTAGAGATCCAATGCAAGTTTAGCGAGGCTCATCCCCTATCTTCATGCCCGCCATTTTGACCATAGTTTGAAATGAGAAAATTTTGAAACGGGCATAAGAAATTCAAAAAACGGTCCGAACAAGGTTAACCCTTCGCGTGGTGTCGTATTATGTGACATAGTTTCAAGAACAAATACCAAACTTGGTATATTGCAAGCTTCTCAAAAAATCCGATGTCATAAGAAAAATTGAAGTTGACTTTATATTTGTAGAGTTTCTAAAAGAAATTTGAAGCCCCTATAATTATATGGGCTCAAGACTTATAAAAAGCCCACAATTCCCACCCAAAACGGACCTTCTAATGATCTATGGGCCAGTGGCCTAGCCGCTGGATAAAATCACAAGGAAAAAAAGATTTTGTGTTTCTCCTGCCCAGGCCCAACCCGATTTTTAGATGCGTAAATAGCCTCTGCGGTGTATGTACACAAAAAGTATATGGTGGCTTGTTGGTTAGTTGGTTTGTTTAGAGGAGGAGGTCGCCGGTTGGAACACCGGTGCTCTACTTTTTGCCATATATTGGTGCCTTTATATACCACGGTGGTGGTTAAATCAGGTCAAGCTCCGAATCTTGCACGAACTAGTTAAGTGGCGTAGTGGTAAGGAACCCGTTCGGAGTTGGGAGGTCGCTGGTTCGAGTGCTCCGATGCTCTTATTTTTGCCATATATTCGTGCGTGTGTGGTGTTGGTTAAAAAAGGACGAGCTCCCTATCTTGCAAGAAAGATTTCAGTGGCGCAGTGGTTAGTATCCCGTGGGTGTTGGTGAGGTCTTGAGTTCGACCGCTCATTGGTCTCTTTTTTAGCCATATATATGTACGCGCGAATTTGCCACATCCTAGATGCCACGTATGAAAAAATGAGACATGGACATGTCATGAAGGTGATATTGCTGAGTTGGCAATCCTGTTATTTTTTTGCCTCCGAATTTAACCATAACGACCAATTAAATTAGTCATAGTCTACCAAATAAAAGGTCCCAAACCAGTTCTATCTATCTATGACCTTTTTGTGTTAGGATATCATGACCTTCTTGACTAAATTGGTCGTTATTTTTCAAGGTTTGGACCCTCCTGAATTCCCTATGACCAATTGGTTCAGAATGGTCATAGATCTATGACCAAAAAACCCATGGTCGTTAAAAAAAGTCACTAGTGAGCAGATTTCTTGTAGTGTTATTGCCCAAACTGCTAGGGCTAGTTAGCTTTTGGGACATTTAGGATGGAGGATGAAAAGGAGAAGAACATGTGCGTGTGTGGACCAACTTTCTATCTAATTTGTTACAATATATTGATATGGACATACAACATGAATGGTTCAAGATCTGATGGTTAGCATGTGCGGTGTTACTGTGTGGTCGTTGATTCGAGCTCAACATCAACAATTTGTTCTGCTCATGTATTACTATATGTGTCATTGATTCAGAATTCTTCTCCCTTTGTCCATATAAGACTTGTAACATTGAATAGTAACACATGATTTTGTGTTACTTAATCATATAATCTGTAATACATTTGGAGTAACACAAAATTACATGTTACCATGGTAATATCCTTGTAACACTTTTTTAGATCTTACCGGTCATATGTTACTATTGAAACTTGTAACACATATCATGTGTTACTGTGATTTTACTCGTAACACATTATTTCATCTGTTACATGATTATGTTACCAAAGCTATGCCCTCCTGTAGTGAGAACAGACATGCAATCATATTAGGTGGATCCATATGTGGTTTATAGAAGTAACAGACATGTAATGACGCCGGGTGTCGTTCATGAAAAGAACAGACATGCAATGACACTGGTGGATCCCTGTGTGGTTCATGAGAAGAACACACATTCAATGACATTGGTGGATTCTAGCTGTGGTTCATAAGAAGAACACACATACAATGACACTTGTGGATCCTTATGTGGTTTATCTAGAGGAACACACATGCAATGACACTCGGTATGGTTTGTGAAAAGAACAGACATGCAATCACAATAGGTGGATCCATGTGTGGTCTGTGAAAAGAACAGACATGCAATCACACTGGGTGGATCCATGTGTGGTTTGTTTAGAAGAACACACATACAATGACTCTAGCTATGGTTCATGAAAAGAACACATATTCAATGACACTGGTGGATCCATGCGTGGTCTGTGAAAAGAACAGACATGTAATCACACTGGGTGGATCCATGTGTGGTTTGTTTAGAAGAACACACATGCAATGACTCTAGCTATGGTTCATGAAAAGAACACACATGCAATGACACTGGTCGATCCATGTGTGGTTCATGAAAAGAACAGACATGCAATGACACTGGTCGATCCTAATGTGGTTTGTTTAGAGGAACAGACATGCAATGACACTGGGTGTGGTTCATGAAAAGAACATACATGCAATGACACTGGTGGATCCATGTGTGGTTCATGAGAAGAACACACATCCAATGACAATGGTGGATCCTTATGTGGTTTGTCTAGAGGAACACACATGCAATGACACTGGGTCTAGTTAATGAAAAGAACACACATGCAATGACACTGGTGGATCCTTATGTGGTTTGTTTAGAAGAAAAGACATGCAATGACACTGGTGGATCCATGTGTGGTTCATGAAAAGAACTGACATGCAATGACTCTAGCTGTGGTTCATGGAAAGAATAGACATGCAATGACACTGTTGGATCCATGTGTGGTTTATGGAAGTAACAGGCATGCAAGGACTCTAGTTGTGATTCATGAAAAGAACAGACAAGCAATGACACTTGTGGATCCATGTGTGGTTCATGAGAAGAACACACATCCAATGACACTGGTGGATCCTTATGTGGTTCATGAAAAGAAAAGACATGCAGTGACACCGGTGGATCCTTATGTGCTTTGTCTAGAGGAACACACATGCAATGACGCTGGGTGTCATTCATGAAAAGAATAGACATGCAATGACTTATGTGGTTTTTTTAGAAGAACACACATGCAATGACACTGGGTGTGGTTCATGAAAAGAACAGACATGCAATGACACTGGTCGATCCTTATGTGGTTTGTTTAGAGGAACAGACATGCAATGACACTGGGTGTGGTTCATGAAAAGAACAGACATGCAATGACACTGGTGGATCCATGTGTGGTTCATGAGAAGAACACACATCCAATGACAATGGTGGACACTGCTCGATCCTTATGTGGTTCGTCTAGAGGAACACACATGCGATGACACTTGGTCTAGTTAATGAAAAGAATAAACATGCAATGACACTGGTGGATCCTTATGTGGTTCGTTTAGAAGAACATACATGCAATGACACTGGTGGATCCATGTGTGGTTCATGAAAAGAACTGACATGCAATGACTCTAGCTGTGGTTCATTGAAAGAATAGACATGCAATGACACTGGTGGATCCATGTGTGGTTTATGGAAGTAACAGGCATGCAAGGACTCTAGCTGTGATTCATGAAAAGAACAGACAAGCAATGACACTGGTGGATCCATGTGTGGTTCATGAGAAGAACACACATCCAATGACACTGGTGGATCCTTATGTGGTTCATGAAAAGAAAAGACATGTAGTGACACCGGTGGATCCTTATGTGCTTTGTCTAGAGGAACACAAATGCAATGACGCCGGGTGTCGTTCATGAAAAGAACAGACATGCAATGACTTATGTGGTTTTTTTAGAAGAACACACATGCAATGACACTGGGTGTGGTTCATGAAA